>JBBMJY010000020.1:25982958-25996615 GCA_037833715.1 Toxotes lorentzi
AGATAGATAGATAGATAGATAGATAGATAGATAGATAGATAGATAGATAGATAGATAGATAGATAGATAGATGATAAGGCAGCCTGTTTTCCAAGATGGTGGCTCAGTGTTAATAATTCAGCTCACCACAGGAGGTTCGTCTTTGATGTCTCACTTTGAAGAACGAGTGCATCCCTCTCACATCACATTAACACATTAACCTCCTCACCAGTGAGCCAAGCCCTCTTCCTCCAACTCTTACTGTCTCTGCTGTATCATCCTCTGTTTCCTCTGTCTGTCCATATTACTGCTGAGACCACTTCTCTTTTTCTTGTCTAACCGAACTCACATATGTACTGTGTGGACGTATGTGTGAATGAATCCACGCATGTATGTGTGTGTCAGCAGAAACATGGGTGTGTACCATAATCTCTTCATCTCCTCAGAAATCAGATTAAAGAAATTCCTCCAAGCTTACAACACAAAACACGCACACTCACACACAGTTTCTCTGTTTCTCACACACACACACTGTGCCCCATTATTTGCACCATTATGCATTATTAGTTAATTATTAAATGTAGCACTAAGTAGTATTAGTACTACATATACTTAGGAAGTAAACGTACACCTGTGCTATAATTTATTCATCACACTCCAGAGCCTTACAAAACTAGAGAAATCAGCCCCTTCCTGCAGCTGTTTGAGCCGATTTCTGCCTGATTTCCCATAGCTCTATGAAATGCTCAGTAAACCTAGTATCCAAAACGTATCCAAACCTCTCCAACCTCTCCAATATGAACAACACATCACACTGGTACACTCCTCCATGTTAGCACCGTGAGACAGCTCTGCTGTATCAGTTGTGCTAACATTATGCTAACAGCATGACGCACAGCTGCAAAACAGACTACGTTTTATTACCCACACAATGAGAATGAGGAAAAGACGAGAGCTTAACTCTTATATGTAAAGAATACTGGCTGATATATCACAAACCCCCAAAACATCCAGTGCTCCCAGCATCAGCGCCTCTGTCTCTTTCCCTCTCTCAGATTTACTCCTAGAGTAATCTCATCCAGCTCCTCCGACCAAGACACACTTCACATTGTCATATTTTTGGTTGCTCTCTGTCTGTTTATGAACAAGCTCGATGAAGATGAGCCAGAGCTCCTGCAGAATGTATGAATATATACATACACCCAGTGATGTAAAGTAACTTTACTGTATTTAAGTACAATTTTTGGATAATTTGCTGCATTTATTCAACAGCTGTAGTAACTAGTTACCTTTCAGATAAAGATTTTAACATTAGCAATGTGAAAAAAATTTACATTAAATAAGTAATTAAATAAGTAATAAGTAAAATCATATATTACAATACACTGGGAAAAAAAGCAGGCTGTCTGTTTGGGGATGCCTATCCCTTTTTAGACTTCCGGTAATTGCTGATTGCTTATTTCCCCTCTAAACTTTGTCCTTTCCCCTTAATATTCTCAAGATCCCTCAGATTTACGTGGTGTCAGTAAAGAGGTTGGGAACCACTGGACTAAACTAGCTAACTGTATATAAAGTAGTTAAAGCAGTAAAACGCAGCTTAAACATTGATTTTGCAGTATTAACAGTCAGAGAGTTGCAAACATCTCTAAAAATGAATACTTGTGACAGCACATTGAAGATGATACTACACTATATCATTTCAACTCCAGTAGCCTTTGTGATCATAGTAATACAATGTGACCATATTATTACATCGTGTCACAACACTCCCTTTCCTAACCTGAGGCCCCACAGTCTGATCAGACACTGGGATCCTGCTGTATCTCTCACTAAAAGCAATGTTTCTGCAGAAAACACAAACACAGAAATATAATGTTTCACCTGTCAATACACTTTGTCCCTCACGATTATAGCAGCTATATAGTGAAATATGTTCATACACTGTCTGTATTGAAGGGAAAGGTCAGGCAATGTCAGCCGTCCTTGTGGTAAAAAATTGATTTCGTTTTGTAACACAGATGAACTCAAATGCAGAACACAGACTCAGAGTGAGGATATGTATATGTGTTTATTGGGGGTTGGGGGTGTGCAGCTGAACTTCTCGTCTTCTTGTGAAGTTCTGTCAGATGAAATGCTGTGAAGTCATGCAGCCTTCCCCAAAATCTGGAAATCTCTGTAGTGTAAAATACACCTGGACGGAACCAGGCTTCACTTCAGGCTTCACCAAAACACCTGATTTACTTCAACTGAAATATGAATTCAGCAGATGGCAATTTACAGTAGTTTGAGTTTATTTGGACGGGACAGTGTACAACAGAAGCTAAATGAAATAAATCTTACATTTATCCACCTCATTTAGCTGATGCCTGATTTTCATCTGAATACAGTTTAGTAGTTTGATGATCAATACACTAATTCTTCTTTCTACCCACCTGACGTGTGAGAAGTTTGTCGTACGGTTAAAAGTTAAAGTAGAGTCAAGTTAGATTGAGTTTAACTTTTAGCATTTAGAATTTAATATCCAGTTAACTTTGATAAAATCACATCACTGTGAACCCCAATGACAGGGCCTCATCTGATTTTTATTAAAAGACCAATATCTTTGCCATATTTGGAACAATAACATCTCACGCTCTAACACGCCCATCCTCTTAATCAGCACACAGACGTTAAGTAGAGTTAGTCTGGCTGGATTCTCGCTCCGCTGCCTCTCTGTTCTCCTTACAGCTGTCTCTCATCTATGCGTCTTCTCTCTCCTAGGTATATTGTACAAGGGCAATGGCGAGAACATTTTCATTTCCCAGCAGCCCCCTGTCATCAGCAGCATCATGGGTAAGTACAGACATGATTGACTTCTCTGAGCTTTACGACCTGCACATTTGCAATCAGTGCTGATCATGCCATTGCAGGGTGGTTGGTCATTTTGTTTGACCAGTGATTAAATAGTGGGAGCCACAGGAATCTCACAGGACCCAGAAAAAAAGTCTTTCTGTGATAAAAATTCTGTTGCTTGGTGAAAGTGTGTTTCAACGAAAAGATTTTTTTTCTTAAATTTCTGAGTGCAGTGTCTTCAGAGGTTCATGCTAATCAAAAGCGCCCCCACATGGAAGTAAACCATGGATCTTTGTGATGGTGGACAGTGCATATGTTTTTTAAACTCTTTATTTGACTTGCTTGGTCCACAGTAGCATTCATTGAACTGGTCTGATAAAACTGATGTGGAACGAGTGTCTGTTTTATGGAAAAAAAGCAGAAACCGCTGTTGAAGCCAGCAGAACTGAATTTCAGCCATCTTTCTCTTAGGTAATGGGCGTCGCCGCAGCATCTCCTGCCCCAGCTGCAACGGGCAGGCGGAGGGCAACAAGTTGCTGGCGCCTCTGGCTCTGGCCTGTGGAACAGATGGCAGTATCTTTGTTGGAGACTTCAACTACATCAGGAGGATCTTCCCCTCTGGCAATGTTACCAGTGTCATGGAGCTGAGGTAAGAGGGAAGGGAGGGAGGTTGGCTGCTGCTGATAGCAGTATAAAGATTTCACTCAGAGAACGGTTTCTCAGGGTTACTGTCAATATGTGAATGTTGGTGGAACAAAATAAGTCTAAAATATTTCTCAAATATAAACCGATTGATTTGAGTCCTTGTAATTAAAACCTTGCTTTCTTTCCTTTGTGTACTCAACTGCTCAGCTCTACATCACTGGTCCTAGAGGACTTTTAAAGTAGTGCTTGAAAGCATCAATAAAAAGAAGGACAGATGTGTTGCCACACTGGACACTTTGCTATTATAGTAATAAACATTTGAGTATTTACTCTTTAGCCAAACAGACGTATAAAGCTCTGAATTTAGAAGGAACAGCCTGGTGAAGTGCGCATTTCTCTAAACTCATAACCATCTGAGATTTCCCCCCTGTCGACTTTCATGATTCAAATTCTGAATTTTCTCTTCAACTTCTGTGTCTGTGTTCCACTAAGTTTTTCTTGCGGTGGTTTTCATTGTAATACCTATCAAGCATCAATCTGTCCACTAACTCTCTCTTGTTTCTTCTCTGTCTACTTTCCATCCTGGCTTGCACTGTATTAAAGAAACAAAGATTTCAGACATAGGTAAGAGTCACTAATCCTTTTCAGCCTTTAACCTTCTTCTTTTCATTTCTCTGTGAATGTATGCTGATTACACTCCAGACTCGCCACATTTCTTCCATCTTCCAACTTCTTTTCAATAAAAACAATCACTGTTGCTCATTCCACGCAGCTTTCAGACCTGGGTATGCTAACATCCATAGCCCAAGATCACAGTGCATCAAGGAAACAGTGAGATCAAACTGTTAGCAGGCTAATTTTGCGTGTTTAATTAATTCTGAATTTCCTGTAAAGCAGTATCATGTTGGCAGAGTGTGCAAAGACACTGGACAGGAAATTAGTATAATTCCGGTTAATGACAACTTAGGTTTTGTCCAAATATTCCAAAAAGAGATAAAGAAACATGGATTCATTATAACATGAAACATGAGAGACAATACAAAATAAACTACAAGCAGCACACAATGCAAACTAAGTGTGATGCATAAAACTGAAGCAGGATAAAAACAATAAAAAGTCAAAATAACTTATTTCCACAGTCCTGCAGTAAATCATGATAACAGCAAAGGCTGCTGGGCCTGTGCTACACTTCTGCCCAAAAGTTATAACATGCAGATAAAAATTTAAATTGGTTCAACCTTATCTCATCTCTCCATGTCTTTAAAGGAAAACTTTTTAAACACACTCACGTCATCCAAATTTTAGCCCCAACACACTTAAAAGATTTGTGTCTGGTCATGATGATATTTTACTCACTAAAAGAAAGGAACCCTACTAATCAGTAATGTTGCCATGTGACTCTCAGCAGAGTCAGGTTATAGGCAGAGAGAAAGAAAGAATGTGGGGGGGATGAGTGAGATGTGTAGCAAACCCCAGTGTTTGCTACACATCTCACTCATCCCACTTTTTTTATATTTTGCCTACCTCTTTTTTTGTCTCCCTCAGTCTCGTTCTCTCTCCCTCTCTAATCTTGACAAGCGTTCACAGGAAATCGAGCCTCTTCTTCTGGTGTCAGCTCAGATGAACAGCACAGTCATCATTTTAACAGCCCCTAGCAAGGAGACCCAGCAAGGGGAGGTGCGGGGGGAGGAGGAGGGAGTGGTGGGGGCGTAAAGATGGTACAGGGCGTGGTCGCTTTTCTTCTTTATTTCTTTCTGTTTAATATTTCAGTCTCTTTATCCCTTCCTCTCCCAGCCCCTGTCCTCTTTAAAATTAATTCAAGGTGATTCATAGTTGTGAAAGTGTGCGTGCAGGCAAAGCAAACACAATGATCACAAATAGTATCAAGCAGCAACCAGATATACTTATCCACGTGTTACGTTTCTCTCACAGATAATAAACTATACGTAACATAAATGGATTGAAGTCAATCCTGTTAGCTCTGTTCCTGTCCCCAACAGTTCCTGTACAAGATACCTGGCTCTTTAGTGATTCCAAATTTGACAAAACTATGGTGTGACCTTTACAGATTTTTGTGGACAGTTCTTCCTGGTGAATAAGACATTGAAACGTCATGACATGGTGACCAATCTGGTTTTCAGTCGCAGCATACTGTGTTCTAAGACACTGTCTGTAGTAAAGGCAAATATTGTATCGATCTGTGCTGTCAAAATGCTCAGTAAAAGCATCTACAACATCTTCCCCTATAGTCGTACCATGCATTGGCCTTAAGCAAGAAAGTTCTTCTTCATCTCTTTTTTACATTTAGCAACAGTTGCCAGATGTGAGATGTCTTTGATGTCCACAGCCTACAGTGGTTGTGTGCGTTTTTTGCCATTTCGGTAACGCACCTCTCGACAATTCTTATGGACCGTGGCAGGTTTTTAAAATCCCGGATACGATGGCGTCTTTTATTCTGCAGTCCAAAGTCTGGATTTTTGTATGTCTGGATTTTTCTTCTTCTTCTTCTTTTTTTTCTTTCCTTTTTTTTTTGGAAGCCTGAATATGGTTGTTCTCTAGTGGGTCATCCATTAATCAGAATTGATTAACACTGGGTATTCCAGTGTGTGGGGATGTGAATGGGACTTGTAGTCTAAAAGACCTCTGAGAGATCTGTAAGACTAGAGAAGCTCTCTATAAACACATACCATCACTGTGACTGTAACCATGACAACAGAGTTCTTAACCTTAAAAATATGCATTATAACCCAAACAATGATCTTTCCCTAAATCTAACCAAGTTGTTTTTGTGCCTAACCAAACCTTAACCATATCATATCATCATATCACATATCAGATATTTCAGCAGTGATTTGTTAGGGCTTTCGAAGGCACAGACAAATGATGTAGCCCTCTCAATAGGGGCGTTATATCAGAAAATGTTTGTAAGTGTACTTGTTGCTCGTGCATCACTAATATCTGCATCATGATCTGGCGCAAGCATATGATAAATGCCACGCAAATGAAATCCTTAGTTTGGTGTAAATCCTTAGTTTTTCTGGGGTCATCTGCCTTTTACAATGAGGATGCATCCACAATCAAATTCACTCAGTCTCCAGCTTCCTCTACATATCTGTGCCCACACATTCAGCTACTGGTTTCCCTGGCTCCTCTCTCTTTCTTTCTTTCGTTCCTTCTAAGAATAAAACTTAACCCATTTATTTTTCTTCTGCATCTTCTCATACACATACAGAGTAGAGCTCCATACCTGGAGTTTCTTTGCTACCGGCAGTACACAATGATTGGATTCTTTTTTTTTTTACTCATGCAAATGCGGTTTTCAATTAAATTTCACTTTTTAATTAAAGCACAAATTCGTCTCAGGAGGACTTGTCATGTCACAGAGATTTCTTTTTTTTTTTACCTTCAGCCATTTCTTTATGTTTGCTTATTCACACTGGGTTCTGTTTCAGTAGTTGTCATTGTTTCATTCCCTCCTCTCCGGCTTGAGCTTGTTCTTCTTCTCTCACCATGTGTCATCCACTACATCCTTCATTTTTTTATCTCCTTTTATAGCCGTACTTTCCTTTCTCCTTTGCCTCCTGTCTTTATTTATTTCCTTCCTTTTTATTCTGTTGTTCTCTTATCCTGTGCTCTACATACTTTCCTCATCCAATCACTGCCTCCATCACTCCTTACTACACCCTTGCATCTTTCTATTTCCTGCTCCTTCACATCTTTTAATGTGTCCTGGCATATTTAGATGATCAAGTGCAATCCACATGTCAAGTTCATCCTCAGGCTGTTTTTCTACATTCAGCTGAACACACACATACACTCTCTCACACACACACACACACACACAGACAATGATGCATGTCTTTAATAGGCATTGTCATCAAAAACATCCTCACGAGTTGTTTTGTTGGCACATGGGACTATAAAACTGAAAAAGCGAACCTCATTAAATGTTGAAAATGATAAAAGTGGAGGCAGAATTGTTGGAATATCATTGGGCTTAATTAACAGAATGGATCTTACAGACAGGTGGAAACAGACAGACTGCCTTCACTTTATATTCTAACAGAAGCAGGCAGGTCAAGTGATTCAGGGAGTTTAATTAACTTCTTCCTTACAGTTGTGTGTGTCTGTATTTGTTTTCACTGTTGTGTGGTCTGTCTGAAACCACTGGACTTCGTCTGTTGTGCTGCCTCGAGTCATGGAAATCTTAACGGGATTTTTTTGTCTTAAATATAAGTTAAATGAAAACAAATGTCTGGCCCCCACAAGTGCATACAAACACGGACTATCTGTGTCTCACACACACACACACACACACACACACACACACACACACACACACACACACACACACACACACACACACACACAGTCTGTCTATTTTTAGCTGTCTTAATTAACAGCCTGTGATCATCTTCTGATTATCACCAACCACTGAGACTTAAGGCCAGAGGCGAGTGCCTATGCATACGTTCATGCCTGTGTGTGTGTGTGTGTGTGTGTGTGTGTGCGTGCGTGCGTGTGTGTGTGTGATGGATTTTACATGACAGCGTGGCAGGCATCATTAAGAGTGTGTCACAGACAAGTGATGGCCCATTGAACCCATGTAGCTGTGTTGAGACAGACAACCAGACAAACCTACTGTTAATGCTCACACACACCACATGAAGGCATTACTTACTTATACATACTTATATACATATACATATATATATACATACATACTTATATACACTACTCACAACACTACTTTGGGATATTGTTATTTACATGAGTGCTTTTCCTATGTGGTCTGAATTTTAATGAAATAAACAAAAGTTCCCTTTAATATTTATTACCCCCAAAATTTAGACAATAACAAGGACAGCCCCAAATAACAAAAATTGACAATGTCAGTAGCAGATGTTTCCACCATTTGCCGCAATGACAGCTTGACAGCGACGTCTCATGCCCCTCACTAGCCTCATGACCAGACCTGATGCCCCAATATGTAAGGCACACTGTACACAGTGAGACCATTACGTGGAAAACACAAAATTAGGTGTGTCTATCACCCCAATACAATTGCCTCCCTATCCCAAAAATCTGAAACAAACACCGTATGTATGACATCCAGTGAGTCTCTCACAATATCCCTAACTTATTGTGAATAGTATATATATCACATCTACACTTAAATCAGGAGGAGAAAATAGAAAACATGTACACAGAAATAACACACACACAGTCTCACACAGAGACACACCAACCACCTGGTTCATTATTGGAAGGAAATTAACACCAGTTTCTTGGCTTTCACTTCATCAACCTTCCCTTTATTCGTTACTCCTTCATTATCATCAGCTCTGGAAAGCCTCGTTCGTTTTCCCCATTATAATGTCGCTGCTCTGTGGATGACAATTTCACTGTAAGCTCATGATTCCTTTTTAAATGTGTAAATGATGTTTCCAGTCAAACTTTGGATCATGTGATGATCTGTTAAAATCCACAGACAACACATGGATGACTTTGATATCTGTCTTCTTCTGTCACTGATACTGATGTAAGTAAAGGTACAACTTTGTGTCTGTCTTCCTAACTGCCTTTGTTTCGGTCCTCCCCTTTTGTCCACCACTTCCTTCCATAGCAACAACCCCGCTCACCGTTACTACCTAGCCACTGACCCGGTGACAGGGCAACTGTACGCGTCAGACACCAACTCACGACGAATCTACAGACCCAAGATGCTCAGCGGCGCCCGGGACCTTATTAGTAAGTACTTCCTATAACCAGTGAAACACCATGTTAGTAGAAATGTAGAAATGAAAGCATTCAGTTGTTAATGTTAATGCAGTGTACTCACTGCACTCATGATGTGTGTGTGTTTGTTCAGGTAATGGTGAAGTAGTGGCTGGTACAGGTGAACAGTGTCCTCCGTTTGATGAAGCACGGTGTGGAGATGGAAGAAAAGCTACAGAAGCACAACTACTGGGGCCTAAAGGTGCGCGTGCACACACACACAGACACACACACGAACAGAACAGACAAATAGAGATAACTGGTCATTATTTAAGCGTGTCATAATCTGTGTCATAATCTTAGTAGAAGAGGATTCTCAAGACATCGATCAGACACATACACACACACATGCCTACACACACATTTGTATGTGTGTGTATTTGTATGTGTGTGTATTCGTCAGTGTAGCTGTTGAGACACTTAGTGTCTCAACAGCTACACTGACTTTCCTTAATACACTCAGCTTAGTGTCATCCTCCTACCTCTATCCGAATTTAGGCAGCAGAACTGTACTGACATGTTAGATGTAGAGTGTAGAACCTGACCTGATGCCAATAGCAATTTTAGGAAGTAAATAAATTATATATATATGGTGGTAGAACTTTTTTCATTGAGTTTTTGTTGCTTCTTTTACTGCTTCCTGCTTCTGTAGGGAAACTCCACTCTCACTGTCAAAATTCACGATGCATATGAATAGCAGTCATGAACAATCAGATCATCTCTTTCCCTGGGAAGGAGTG
The DNA here is from genome assembly GCA_037833715.1 of Toxotes lorentzi. NCBI lineage: Eukaryota > Metazoa > Chordata > Actinopteri > Toxotidae > Toxotes > Toxotes lorentzi. The sequence continues at coordinate 25,992,933 of JBBMJY010000020.1, forward strand.
TAACCTCTGCCACAGCAGTCTGATAATGTGCCGAAGCACAGAACAGTCAGTGCCCCTAAAAAGAATTGCTGCAGGAGGCACAGAGTCTCTGCAAGCCAACATACGGCACCTTGAATTAAATAAGCCTCAGGGAAGATGACATGTTTGGTTACTGTGTTGCTCTGGGTCCTGCAGGACTAGTGTCTGGGGAAGGGAATGGTATAGGGAACAGAAAGTGACGGTGAAACACAATGACACGTTAGCTATATGGGAAGACTTCACGACTTAGGATGACACTTTTCACTCTACAGCCACACAGAGTTTTTCTTACTTGAGGGGAGTAAAAATCAAATCAGCCAGTGTAGCATTTACAGAATTGGCTCTCAAAATTGGATCTGTACAGGCATAACTCTACAAAAAATATCACACTCCTAGCTGAGTAGTAACACTACTAACTTCTTTCATCGAGCTCACAGTCACATTGACTGACACATTGAGTCTTTCTGATTTTCATTTGCACAGCTGCTGTTTTGCTCCTCTGTATAATACGTTTTTATCACTCCTGACAATTTTCATTCGTATATTAATCTTGACTGACTTTCCTTAATACACTCAGGCTTTATTTGTTCTTTTTTTGTGTGTTTTTTGTTTTTTATTGTCTGTTGCAGCTCCATCCTTAATTTCCCACAGGAGAATCACCACACATTGATGTATCAGCTGGATGAGAGTGTATGTAAATTGCATGTGTGTTCTTTGTGTCTGTTTCCTACAGGGATTGCGGTTGATAAAAACGGCTTGATCTACTTTGTGGATGGAACCATGATCAGGAAGGTGGATCGTAACGGAATCATCTCCACTGTGCTGGGCAGCAACGACCTGACCTCTGCACGACCTTTGACCTGCGACACCAGCATGCACATCAGACAGGTAACAATCAGTCATGTGAATTCTGATTACCTTCTTGTGGGTTTTCATAACATCAAGGTATGGCTTTAGATTTCGTGTCATTTAAGAAGATAGTGAACATGTACAATCCTACATGCACCAGTTAGACTTCAAAATCTGTGAATCTGTGAATCTGTGTGTGTGTTTGTGAGTGTGTGTGTGTGTGAGAGCTGAGGTTTGAGTTTTGTGGGCAGCACAGTGTAGTTCGAATTTCTCGCAGAGTTATCTGAACTCTGACCGTGTGTCTTTCTCTGCAGAATGTAGCTCAGTTTGACCTCTAGCTTTTGTCTAGTTTGACCTCTTGAGTTCACTTGTGGAAACTCTCAGGTTTCACAGCTTTTTCCCAAAATTTATGATATTTTTTATAACCATACAATCTATATAAGGTTTTTGTTAATGCTCCACATGCTTTACATGTAATTAATTTAATGACATGTAATTGCATTGCTCCGTGTAGGTTGCTTTTTTTGCTTTAATATCATTATTAATTTATTAAATTAAAATTATTAAAAATTAAATTTAATTTGGTAGGCCAGTAAATGTTGTATGTATTTATAAACATATTATGAGAACAGACACTTACCTGTTAAAAAAAATCATTTAGTTTAAGGTGTTAGATCTGAGGTTTTCATACTTTAAAATAAGACTAGTTGTTTCACGTCAACCTTTGCCAGCAGTAGGCGTGCGATTGTTATTTTAATTTGCCACTTCTTTTTTGATAAATGCCTCCTCTGGGACAAAAAGCAACTTGTCAGCAACTTTTTCTGAAGTGCTCGCCCTCCCTGCTTTCTCTTTACGGAGGCAGCAGACCTCTGCCCTCACTTCAGCCACAGTAGGCTGTGCTGCTGAACTCTGAGATCATGTACATCGTTTTTAAAACCTGTCATTATTGAACAGCACCATTTGGCCATGGGCACTGATTCATTCAGCTCAGAGTTTACTCAGAAAAACAAAATTGGCAGGATTCATCCAAGAAATCCACTGTATATGACAGTATTAGATAACTAAATACATTATGATATAATGAAATTATACCGTCAAAGTAGCATGTGTCATCTCTACATCCAGGTTCGTTTAGAATGGCCCACAGATCTAGCCATCAATCCCATGGATAACTCCATCTATGTCCTGGACAACAACGTTGTGCTGCAGATCACTGAAAATAGACAGGTAATGACAGCAGTGCATGTTTCAGCTTGTCCTGCCACATTTGATGCTTTTTAATCAATTAGCTTTTTTTGTGGAGGAACATAAAGAAACCATATCAACTAACTAAACATCTGTGTGTTTGTGTGTGTGTTCAGGTTCGTATTGTAGCGGGTCGTCCCATGCACTGTCAGGTGCCCGGTATAGAGTACACCATGGGGAAGAGAGCTGTCCAGACCATGCTAGAAGGAGCTACAGCCATTGCCTTGTCCTACAGTGGCGTCCTCTACATCGCAGAGACGGATGAGAAGAAAATCCACCGCATTCGACAGGTAATTGTCAGGACGCCATGACACATCCATGTACAGTAATTTCCTGATTATGAGATGAACAGAAGTATCAAAAGTGCAACTTCCCCTCCAGGTCAGTGGTACTGATGCTACAAGCACCAGCAGCCGTAGTGACATAAAAATCAGGAGATGTAAATGTTCTGGCCTCAGATAGAAGCAAAAGCAAAGGCATGACCATCAGCCTGTGTCACTTTATCATCTCGGATGCCTTAATGCTTTGAGCCGAGTTCTCCAGATCTCATTAGATTCGTCATTTGTTACACTGCTGCTTAGATCCACAGCCAAAGGCCTTTTCAAAGCTGGAAAATTAGGTGGTATTTTAATGTCTTCACAGATAGTTTTCTGTGTTTAATTGTCTGTTTCTGGCAATCACCCCACTAGGTGTCGACTGATGGAGAAATTACCCATCTAGCTGGAGCACCATCTGACTGTGACTGCAAGGTATTACACCACAACTACGTTAGTCACCTACGTCCTTTAAAAGCTTACGTTCACTTATCATCTTAATCTAGATTCCCCTATCATGGTCCATCTGTTTTGTCCATCAATTCACCAAACCCATGCTCAAAATGAATCTGTAGCAGTCTAATACTCTACAATACAATGATTGTAGGTAGTCTGTGATAAACATAGATATATTAATAATATAGCAAAATAACAAATTCATGAAAATCTCTTAAAACACATGCCAAGTTAAATTCTTCATGTACTCACTTCTTTTCTGTCTTTGTTTGCTGCTTCTTCCGTCCCCCCCTCATACCGCCCTCTGTCCTGCAGAATGATGCCAACTGTGACTGCTATCAAACAGGAGATGGCTATGCCAAAGATGCCAGGTTTAATTGTCCTTCCTCTTTGGTGGTGTCTCCAGACGGGACGCTGTATGTGGCTGATCTGGGAAACATCCGGATACGGGCCATACGACGCAACCAGCCACCCACTGGTATGTACACACACCGCAGTTACATCCAAATGATGTTCCCCACCTCTCTCAGTATTTGGCAGGGTGAAGTTTAACTGGTTATGGTTAACCATTTGTCCCCTGTTCTCAGGCTCTCTGGCTTCAGGTCCCAGCTCCTATGAAGTGGCTTCCCCAGCCTCTCAAGAGCTCTATGTGTTTGATACAAATGGGACTCATCAGTTTACCATGTCTCTGGTCACTGGAGACTACAAATACAACTTCAGCTACAGGTTGGTGTGTGTGTGTGTGTGTGTGTGTGTGTGTGTGTGTGTGTGTGTGTGTGTGTGTGTGTGTGTGTGTGTGTG
>JBBMJY010000020.1:26041279-26052190 GCA_037833715.1 Toxotes lorentzi
TAGCACTGGAACCTTCACAGTGTTGTGCCAGAGTTGTCACTTGTTATCCATATTTCAGTGGTCAGAAGGCATGGTCCAAGAGCAGCATGAATCTGTATGTACCTGCACCTGAACACTTTGGTGAGAACCCCACGGACACCATTACAAATGACCTCCTCAACCAGGCACGAGACCTCACAATAGCTGTGTGCACAATCCCTGCTGATCTCTTTGAGGATCCTGATCCTCAGATCCTGGGCAAACTGAGAACATATAGATGATGCTCAGCAACAGATCTCCAGAAAATGGTTGAGCATTGGATGGTCTCTGATGATGGAAATGCAGTTCCAGGTCCATCTACACAGCCAGCCTGGCCTGTGTCAAGGAACAAGACGATCTCAGGTGGATGTGTCATAGGCTGCCAGAAGTGCTGTTCAAAGACGGTAGTTTCATGCGGTGTCACTGCCAGGAGGTGGCAACTAAATGCATACAGTACTTTCCAACACTTGAGAGCAGTGATAGCAGCAGAGACAGAAGCAGTGACTAAAATTGGCTTAGACTGTGTATGGTGGAGGCCATTTGAGTACAGTGAACTCACTGCCATGTTTAAGAAACCAGTTTGAGATGATTTGAGCTTTGTGGCATGGAGCATTATCCTACTGAAAGCAGCCATCAAAACATGGGTACACTGAGGTCATAAAGAGATGGACATGGTCAGCAACAATACTCAGGTAGGCTGTGGTGTTTAAATAATGCTCAGTTGGTACTAAGGGGCCCAGAATGTACCAAGAAAATATCCCCGCACCATTACACTACCACCACCAGTCTGAACCATTGATGCAAGGCAGGATGGATCCATGCTTTCATGTTGTTTACGCTAAATTGTGACTCTACCATCCCAGTGTTGCAGCAGAAATTGAGACTCATCAGACCAGGCAACATTTTTCCAATCTTCTATTGTCCAATTTTGGTGATCCCGTGTGAACTGTAGCCTCGGTTTCCTGTTCTTAGCTGACACCCAGCGTGGTCTCCTGCTGCTGTAGACCATTTGCTTCAAGGTTCAATGTGTGCGTTCAGAGATGCTCTTCATTCCTTGGTTATACCGAGTGGTTATATGAGTCACTGTTGCCTTCCTGTCAGATCGACGCAATCTGGCCATTTTCCTCTGACCTCTGGCAGCAGATATTTTCTCTTTTTCAGATCCGTGTCTGTAAACCCCGATTGTAAAGGGGTTTACCAGAAAGTTTTTTTTAAATTTTTAATCTAAGCACAATATATGGGGACACAGTTAGCGGTTAAAACTTATCTTAAAAAATATCAATAATATAACAAAAATATAAAAATGTAACCATCAGTATCAGTCTACCCATACTGACAAGTGAGTGGAGTATAAGAGCCTGTGTTGTCAACACCCACCTGCCTGGATGATGAGCTTGGCGCACTCGTTGCAGGGGAACAAACCACATACATGGTGCAGCCTTTCACATCAGCACTGTTCTTGTTCATAATGGCGTTCAGCTCTGCGTGGCACACTGTGGGACGGAGTATTGAAACGGTCTCCTGTCAATACAAGGCACTGCATGTCTTCTTGTTATAAGTTTAATTAGGTTGTATTGCAAACACGGTTTTGAGAACCACAAACAGAATTCCATTTACCTTTATTATAAACACCACTAGATCAATCCAGCCTGTCCATCCCTCCATCCTATACTTTCCTTTAGTTCTGAAAGCTAACAGCCAGATTTCCCTGCATTTTTCTGATGAGTCAGATGATATTCATTAGCTCCAGCAGATGAAGAGTCTGGATAAATTCTAACATAATTTTAACTTAGGAAAAGCATGAACAGACTGTCTTGAAGTTTCCTGAGAACATCCATGCTCCCAGGATGAATCTTTTTCTATCCTGTTCTTCTAGTATCACCGTCAGGCCAACATTTCTATTTATAGAAATATAAATATTTTAAAGGCTCATTGCAATAAAATTTAGTGAACAAAATCATGTTCACTTAAAAAACTTAAAAAAAAAAAGCACCACACCAATCCAGTGTTGCACTTCTATCTTCTAACATCGTCTGTCCCTAGACGAGCAGTTTAAACAATAAAAAAAATCAACACTGATGAAAGAAAACCAGAGGTATCATCTTTTTTCTTGTCAAAACCTACTGCCTTCATTACCCACAATGCTACCTGACTGCTAAACATTTGATTAGACATTTTTCATTCAATCTGGGAGATTCCAGTCTTAGCATGACTTTTTGTTTTCAAACTTGCAGTCTTCAGCTCCAAATGACATTCAAGTAAGTTTTAAGAAAGTCTTCAAGTTTTAACCACACTGGTAGTGAGTGAGGCTCTAGAAAAAGCACCATCATCAGTAAATTGCTTGATTGGTTCACTTTAAATATGGGGGTTGTAAAAACACAGCAGCATAACAGGGTCACCATTAAGGCTTTCAAGGCTTTTCTTTTGTTCATGTGTCACTCATTTTGCAGAAGTAGTAGATTTTGTGAATACACTGATTTTCTGTGGAATATTAATTTCATCTAATAACAAGTCAAAAAAATCAAAACAAGAGCAGAAAGAAATGGAGACAAAGAGCTCTTCATGAGAGGAGATGATTTACTTGCCCTCAATCACACTCTAAATTAAGCTCTAAGAGAAAAGAGCAGAAAGAAAGAGAAAAAGAGAAACTGAGAAAGATGAAGTAGAATGTGAGGGCATCTTCTCAATGGAGAAAGATTTTAAGATTTCTTCATTATTTATCCTGTACTGCCCTCTACTGGAAATCAGAGCTTTGATATTTTTTGCATAGAAACTTTTTTTTTTTTTAATTCCTGAAAAAATAAAACCAAAATGATTAGTGTGTGTACATATTCTTTCTCACCATATGGGTATTTAGTTTCAAGTCGGTCATCAGCAGACCGGGACCACGGTAGTAGGTCATCGTCACAGCCGTTGGGCATACCATTGTAACCGATGCCAACTATCTTATTCTCCTGGTTCACTATACAGGCCCCGACCTTCAGAGAGGGAGAGACAGGTTCCACAGTTTGGTTTAGCTGCATTTGTTTTTCTCAAAATGTCAAACAGTCCAGTGTATCATGAAATAATCCAAGAACAAAAGCAGCAAACAGTCCACTACCTTCAGTGGTGTCCCACACACTCTAAAGGCTTGGACATTAATGGGGTCCCTTCAAATTCTGCCAGCTTTGTGATCTTCTACACACACACACTTATCCTTGGCCTTTATACTATAATTTCAAAGTGCCGGTCCGTGTTTGTTTCAAGATTTAAGGCCTGGGTTTGCCATAACAGCATCCTCTTGTTTTGTTTTTTTGCAATAATGACTGCTTAAAGAGCTTGCTGGACCTCTCCCCTCTTCTGTACAACAAACTAAAGGTATATATGGTAGAACCGTATTATCCTGTACAGGATTATGCCCCCACTCAAGATCACAGCAGCCCAAGTGTGCACAGAGCTGAGAAGGCTTCGTCTCAGCAAGGCAGCGGGCCCAGATGGAGTATCCCCTCGACTCCTGAAGGCCTGCGTGTTGGAACTAGGAGATCCTTTACAGTGCATCTTCAACTTAAGCCTGCAATGGGAGAGAGTCCCTCGGCTGCAGAAAACATCCTACATCATCCCAGTCATGAAGAAACTATGATCTGAAGAGCTGAACGACTTAAGGCCGGTCACCCTGATGTCACGCCGCAGGGGACCGTGCTCTCTCCAGTCCTGCTCACCCTGTACACATCGGACTTCCAATACAACTCAGTGTCCTGCCACGTGCACAAGTTAGCAGACAGCACTGCTATTGAAGGCTGCATCAGGAGTGGACAGGAGGAGGAGTACAGGACACTCATCCAGAACTTTGTCGCATGGTGTGACGTCAACGTTAACATTAACATTCCTCATTGTCCGGAACTGGAATCGGTTCTACACTGTTCACTTGCACTTTAAATGATGCATTCTGCTACTCCAATTTGAATTCTATTTTTGCTATTTTTTTTGTTTACTGTGCCTTATTGTATTTATTATATGCCTTTTTATTTTGAGTTTGTGGATACTGCTGGATTCTGTGAATTTCCCCTAGGGGATGAATAAAGTATCTATCTATCCATTCAAGTAGTCTGTTGCCCACCTGCTGGTCAGGATGGCCTATGTGATTTAGTAAAAAAGCATTTTATTCAAACTCAGTTGGACACCTTACATCACTGTGAAGTAGGTAATTGATACACATGCAAACACACACACACACACCTGTGAGCTTGGGTCTTTGCTCCTTTGGGCTGACAGAAAGGCTACAGCCATAAAGTAGTCTGGCCATTCCAGGTAGTCTTCTCTCTTCTTGGTTATGCCACTAGAGAAACACGCAAAAAGAAAGAGAGAGGACATTTAAAAAAAAAAAGAAGAGGAAGAAAAATCAATGCATTTTTGAGTTTAGAGATTTTCCATTGACTGGATTCACAGCTCATCTCTGAGCAGTAACAATATATATAACTATGTTTAATAACTAACCCATCCAGATTTCTAAATTTGAGTCCCATTTGCATTACCTGATGTGTATGTATACTGTATCTTGGCTACGATTTGCAACAAGATTACCATAAACAGTCATGTTCTTTCAGGTTTACGGGCCTAACCTTCAGTAAAAACATTTCAGAGGGAAATAATGTGCTTTTTTGAAGATTTAACATTCAAACAGTTGATCAGCATATAAATGTGATGCACTGTTAATTATTATTCTTTATTTTCTAAAGTAGTCATTTCAGCTCCACTTCAGCTAGGAACAACAGTAAAATGCAGCTTTCCTAAAATGTTCATTATACAGTATTCTTCTTTCAGAACCTTCAAGGAAAGTGTCAGGACATAAATCTTAGCATGTCATTCACAGAAACAGGAAACACACACGTGTCATTTAAAGAGCTAGCTTTACGTAGAATCAGGTAGAAAGAAGCTGAGCCATAGGGAGAGCACGTCTTTAAAACTTCAGTTCAGTCTGCTGTTTTAAAATACGAGACACTGAAACACAGCAACTTAACAAACGCTGGAGAAAACCAACAGCATGCGGACAGGCAATATTCCAACCAGCGAGTTTTCTGTGTGTGTAACAGCCCGAACACAAGCCTCGGACACACACACAAAGGTAATTACCCGTTCAGATGACCAGGCATCGACTGCTGCATTTCTTCCATACTTTCCATATACTGGAGGCCTTACTTCTTTTCTCTGGACTTTGAGTCTACTTGTCAGCCACGACAACACACGCCCCGAGACACGACGTCATCACGAAGAAGGAAGAAATCTCCCGCGCTAACTATAACGTGAACTCCGACGGATGCCCTCGAGGACAAACTTAATCTCTTTCCCTACGACTAGAACAGTGCAATGATGGCTATACTAAAATAACTCCCATATGTAGAGTATGTTAGAGGGTTAGAGGGCTGTAAACTGATAGTGAGAATGTAGGTTCAGTCCCCCTGGCAGAGACTCAGGGCCAAAAATATCCCTGATTCCCTTCAGCACCATCCATTGATACAAATCACTGATAATAACCTTTACAAAGCGCTCAACCATCTGTTTGCACACACACCACTGCAAAATGACAGGACACCCAGTTTTAAATGAGATTATGACAGGGTCTAAAATGTTAAATGCACGAGGCTCGTCAATCATTTCTCCTCCTGCCACTGCATGTAATTCAGGCTGTGCCAAAACAGTAAGACCCACAGAAATGTTCTATCCTCTGTTTGTAGGTTTCTTTCCTCTGAGTTTAGGGTGTTGAACACCTGTATGTGCCATCACACAGCAGCAGGAGAGAGCTGCTGAAGCAAGAACTTCATTAGATATTCAGAATCGTTAATTATCCCTGATGTAGCCAAAGGATTGGTCTGGATGTAACAGTAATTAATGGGCTTAAATAAAGGTTAAGACGATTTTAAGACTGTAAAGTGATGTGATAACTTAGCCTTTGTAAACCTGTAAAATAAGCCTCAGTGTGGTGAGGCAACACAAAGACACATCTATGTACTGTTACAAAGCAGATAACTGTGTAAAAGTCAGCAACCAAAGTTAGAAGTACACATTTTAACCCAGTCTTGGACAATTTTAGTCCAATCTGGCCATTATTTTACTGACAGTGAAAGTCCAATACACTTATTCTTATATGGGGAATGTTCAGTTTAGCTGCTTAAGCTGTTTGCAGTAGTGGCACAATTTGCTGATTGGAACTTCTTTGCACTCAACAGAAAAAGCAGCTCAATCGGCCAAAACTAAAGCTGTGAGTGGCAGTGAACGTGATTCAGGCTGGACAAGGCAAAAAAAAAAAAAAAAAAAAAAAATCATTTCAGCTGGTTTAATTCTGTTTAAAGGTGTGAGACCAATTATACACTTGTTTCATCATCACAATCTATTGAGGAAAAAAAAAGAAAAGAAAAACAAATGGTCTACTGTATTATAAATGTGCTGGTGAACAGATTGATGAAAAAAAAAATCTACTTATGTGCTGATTTATTTTCATCCACATAGAATTAGCAAAAACATCAACAAAGTTAGAGCAAGACCTTCATAATTACCTTTACTGCTCATTAAAAACTATACCAGGCATAACATTATGATCCCTGACAGGTGAAGTGAATAACACTGATTATCTCTTCATCATGGCACCTGTTTGGGGTGTATTTGCCAGCAGATGAACATTTTGTCCTCAAAGTTGATGTTAGAAGCAGGAAAAATGGGCAAATGTAGGGATTTGAGCAAGTTTGACAAGGGCCAAATTCTGATGGCTAGACGACTGGTTCAGAGCATCTCCAAAACTGCAGCTCTTGTGGGGTGTTCCTGGTCTGCAGTGGTCAGTATCTATCAAAAGTGGTCCAAGGAAGGAACAACGGTGAACCGGTGACAGGCTCATGGGTGGCCAAGGCTCATTGATGCACGTGGGGAGATGACCTACTGTTGCTCAAATTGCTGAAGAAGTTAATGCTGTTTCTGATAGAAAGGTGTCAGAACACAGTACACTGCAGACCAGTCAGGGTGCCCATGCTTACACCTGTGCACTGCCAAAAGTGCCAACAAATGGGCACGTGAGCATCAGAACTGGGCCACAGAGCAATGGAAGGAGGTGGCCTGGTCTGATGACTCACGTTTTCTTTTACATCACGTGGATGGCCGTGTGCGTGTGCGTCTCTTACCTGGGGAACACATGGCACCAGGATGCACTATGGGAAGAAAGAAAGTCATCAGATGCAGTGTGATGCTTTGGGTAATGTTCTGCAGGGGATCCTTGATAAATTGCAGGTATCCTTCTGAATTCTGAAGGATCTCTTCAGGAAAATATCAGTTTGCTGTCAAAAGTGCACAATACTTTTCTGAACATGCTGACAAAAACACAGTCACAATGCCAGACTTTTTGCTAACCTCTGTCACCTCCTCCACTTCCACCTCACACCTCCTTTATGAAAACCTCCACCTGCTCTCTTCATATTATTCCAACTAAACTTCTCAAAGAATTGAGTGGCACCATTTGCCCCATCAGTCATCAATAGGTCCCTGGAAAGCTGCCGTGTTCCTCAGTCTTTCAAACATACAGTTGTCCCTCCAGATCCACCAATCTCCAGGCTCCCCTTTCTCTCTAAAATCCTTGAAAATGTTGTTTTTAACCAATTATTGTTCCATCTGGCTCAAAACAGCATTTTTCAAGTTTCCAATCTGGTTTCAGAGTCCTTCACAGGACTGAGTCTGCACCACTGAGGATCACTAATAACAAATGCAGCAGCAAGAGTTTGAACAGGAACAAAAAGGATGCAGCACATTACTCCTGTTATGCCTTCCCTACATTTAGCTGCTAGCTACAGAGTTTATTTTAAAATCCTGATGTCAAGTCAAGTCAGTTTATATAGCACCAAATCATAACAGAAGTTATCCCATGGTACTTTTCATGTAGAGCAGGTTTAGACTGCATCTATAATATTATCTACAGAGACCCAACATTTCCTCTAAGAGCAAGCGCTTGGTGACAGTGGAGAGGAAAAACTCCCTTTAGCAGGTTGAAACCTTGAACAGAACCTGGGTCATGGTAGGAGGAGAGAGAGAGAGAGAGAGAGAGAGAGAGAGAAAGTGAACAAGAACAAGAGGTGAGAGAGCAGAAGCAAAGAGAGTAGCATGTACATGAGTGGTCTCGTCCTTTCTTACATTACAGAGCTCCTCTGCCCAGATCACACTGTCAGAGACCTGAGGTCATCTGAGATCTGCCATGACATCTTGAAACATATTAAATCTGGAATCAGTCACGAGGTGCACGTTGAGGTGAAATCCAGGTGTGTGGAGGAGGAACCCAACACTCCATACCTCTTTGATCAATTTATTTTTCATTTATAACAGTTATATATAACTTTTAAAAGTAAATGTATGCAACTTTTAATTTTGCTTAAAAGACTACAAGGGGAGATAAAGAAGAAACATGACCCAGTTTTAAGAATAAAGCATTTACCAGTGGAAATCATCTACTGTGCTCTCATCAGCACAGGCCTTCATCTGTGAACCGTTTTCATGGTGACATTACATTTCCAACACAATAATTTCACTTTAAACTTGACTTAAAAACACCAACAAGATATTTTCAGCTTATGTAAAAAGAACAGGTACTTTGTTATAGAAAAGCTACAAAACAAGCTGAGAGGAAACTTATGGTGATAATTAGGTTTGATTAGGTTTAACAAAGCCAAGAAAAGTTTGCCAAGACTGTAGTGTGATCATTTATCTTAATTTATTTGTGGGGTGGTGTTGTGGAGGATTCCGTCTTCTTCAACAGACTGGCGGTGCTCTTCAGCCTACAAATGCCAGACACACACAAGTGCAAAACAATATTATATTAAGTATATACTATTAACTGTAGCAACTACACCATGTCTTTTTAAAATCAAGACACATTCACAGGATTCGAGACCAGACCTAAGGGTCAGATAAGAGAGAGCCTGAGAAGACAGGAGGAGTAAAGATGATTCACAGTATTGGGTTGAAGTTCAAGCTGTTCCTCTTAGTGCTCCCCCTAGAGGCCTGGAGAATTTCCATTGTGTTGAGTGAATGTGCAGCGTTTTTTCTGTTGCATTTGTTTTCGGTGTGTGTGTGTGTTTGCTGTTAATGTATCTGTTTTGGCTTCCTGCAGCAGGTTTATTCCTTTGCAGCTCATTTCCGGTGTCTTACTTGTTTTGCATTTTCTTATTTGTTTAGTTTGTTTGAATTGGCATTAAATGTTTTGGGCTGTTGCCGTACGGACTGGATGTAATAAAAAAAACTAAAACAAAAAAAAAAAAAAACAACAAATGAATAAAAATCAGATCTTAAACAAAACTTTGTAGTTTGGATGAAAGGCCAAACACTGTCTGAAGAGATAGAGATATCAAGGTTACCCAGACAGAAATTTCTCTTCTTTCAGTGGCCTATTTCTGTAGTTTGTAGAGACGAGAATAAATTTTCAATATTTCAGTATTTTGCTTTAGTATTAGAAAAATTATTGAAAAACTATTATAAAGTACTTACATGTTGGTGATGCTCTCCAGCCTGTCCTTGAGGTCCTCCTGGACAGAAAAAAGACAATATGTCTCTAGCTCTCAAACAAATAGAAAGGCTTACTGATGCACTGTCCAGTGGCCTGAGACATGGTGTAGGTAGCTTGCTAGTTCATATAATGTTTGCATAGTTCAGTCAAATGATTCTGCATCTGCAGTATATAGTCCAGCCTTTTCTCTATTCTGTCTTCTACTGTCACACAAACAGCTTATTTGTACAAGAAATACAGAAATCATGTGATAACAAACCAGTGCTTTGTCCACTTACGCAAGGTGGACAAAATCACACTGTAAACAACACTTTACAGTTTAATGCCAGTACAACAACTCTGTTTGCTTGTAAACACTGTGACCATGTACTACTTAACTGCACCGTCAGAGACAACAATCCCCTGAAATGTTTGCAACACAGCAAAGTAGAACGCGAAAACATCAATAGAACAATTATGGTGATGTCATGTACAAAACAATGTCCCTGATCACTGACAAGCTGGAAAAGCCGAGATGTGTTTAAGGAGGTAAGTCCTTTGCTCCGTCTCACCTTGGAAGCATCAGATGTGTAGCTAGTAGAATAGGAGGTGGTAGGCGCTGGACATGGTGGCGGGGCATTGGGCTAAGAGAGAGGTGAAAGAGCAAAGGGAGACACATCACAAATTGCTCATTTTACATGAAAATATGCTTAGTCGAGGATGAATGTGTACATGGGCATCACATTTTAACCACCAGTGAAGGTGATCAAATCTACAATTAGCAAAAAAAAAGTGGCACGTGTTGTAGCAAATCACAACTACAAATTCCACACCTTGTACATATATGTGAAATTTTTAGTGCTGCCACCGACCAAAGGTTTTCCTAACTGACAAGTCATTATTTCAAGCCATTAGTCGACTGGTCGTCGCACCTTGATATTGATTTAATTATTTAAATATATATATATAGAGAGAGAGTTCCAGGGCTGAGGAAGAATGTTTTAAGTAACAGTGTTAATACTGCTACAGTAGTGACAAACAAGTAACAAGCCTTCAAAATATACACGTTCTAAGTGCACGCACAAAGCACGCCGCCTGGTAGGGACACCAGCAGCCATGAATCTCATGATAAGCCATGTTTGAGTTTGACCAATGACAGGCGTGCATGCAGGGAGTTCATGCCACTGTCTCAAAATGGTCCCATGTTTTGGATTTCCTGCCCGACATGTGTTCCCATAAGGTTTCTGAAAAGCAGGAGCTATCAGGAACTGCATTCTATATGGAAATGAAATTCAAATCTCACAGCACTTCATACATGCCATACCTAATTAATTTTAAAATCCTTCTCCTTACATATAAGGCCCTCAATGGCCAGGCTCCTTCATATATCAAAGAGCTGATAG
>JBBMJY010000020.1:26070786-26083287 GCA_037833715.1 Toxotes lorentzi
GTGTGTGTGTGTGTGTGTGTGTGTGTGTGTGTGTGTGTGTGTGTGTGTGTGTGTATGTGTGTGTATGTGTGTGTGAAGGGTATCAGTTATTTTATGTCTAAAGGTATACTACTGGATCATCCCACTGAGCTGGCTAAGTTCATCTTCTACACCAGACGGCTCAACTGGAAGATGCTGAGGATTTATCTGGATGAGAGGTTAGACACACACAGAGAACCCAGAGAACTCACCACTACACCTCCATAAGTGTTTGTTATGATGCAAAGATGACATTTTTACATAGGAAGCACTTCTGTATCTATATTAGTCTAAAACCACGCAGTAATCTAATAAAGTAAATGCAGTTGTAACAGATATAACAAACTGATATTAACATTCCGCGTCACAATTCAGTTCACAAACTTTCATTACTTCTATCTTGGCATTAAGTTTGTATTTGTGTATGTGTGTAAATGTGCAGACGGGACGTCCTGGACGAGTTGGTGACCCTCCATAATTTTAGTAACCAGTTCCTCCCCAATGCACTACGGGACTTCTTCAGACACATCCATGCACCAGAGGAGAGAGGGGAGTATCTGGAAACACTCATCACCAAGTTCAGCCACAGGTTTTGTACCTGTAATCCAGGCCTAGTCCGAGAGCTGGGGCTCAGTCCTGGTTAGTCCTTGTGCACACACACACACACACACACACACTTTATATGGTGAACACATAGTATATGTTAACATAAAGTGTTTGTAGTTGTTGTGGACATAGAATTACTGTATAAATGAAATATTCACACAGTAGTTCTAACTCTCTGCCAGTTGTTGTAACACTAAATCTATTCAGGTATAAAGCCTCATCTGTCCAAACTACACTGAACAACAGGAAAAGGCCCCACAGCCTGCTAATGTCTTTGTAACTCTCGTGACAGACAGGAGCCCTGTATTCTGTCACTGTGTCTAAATTTTAAAAAAAGAAAAAAAACAAGATTTCCAGGATGTTTTCTCTGTCAGCAGTGAAACACCTGAACAGCATGCAAACAGCTAAGTCTCATTTTCTTCACCCTGTTTTCCACTGGTAAACAGCAAAACTGTGACATCACAGCCAGCATCTGACCAAATCACAGCTGACCAAATCACAGCTGCCGTGCATGATCGGTTATATCAACATTTAAATGCCTGTTTACAGAAAAAGGGTTTAGAGGACAGAAAAAGTTTTGCACATTTAAAGTATAGTTGTTCTCATTTACATATTTTAGTTTCTGCTGTCAGACAACTAAATGAGAATTGAATAATTATTTAATCAGGGTACACCTTAACCTGCAGTCATTCCCATTTTCATGTGTGACTGTAGAAAAATGGAAATGGACTTGTATAAAAAATGCTCTAAAAAAAAGAAAAGAAAAATGAAACCAAGTTGTTTTAATTACAGCAAAACGTACGTCAGCCTAGACTGGATGAAGAAAAGTAGTGGAACTTGCTGTGCATATATACTGTATATACTGGTTAATAAGAGAATAATAAGAAGAATAATTTTATTACCAGTCTCTGGTGTCACATGTTTTGGAATTTCTGTCCTGCAGCTTTTTGCTACTTATTGGCCAAACTGATAAGCTGAAAATCATCCAGCTGTACACAGCTCAGTTTGCATTCACAGTCATGTACAGTGAGAATTTGACCTGAGGGCGGCGCTAGAGGAAAGCTCATGGATCGCCCTGAATAAAGGAGGCTTTATCTTCTGGAGGACATACATACGTTCAGTAAATTTCAAAGCTGCTTGTTAAGATTTGAATATTTCTGGTGGACAGGTTGAAATTTTGACTTGATGAGGATGCCACAAGAGAGGTTAGGGGATCGCCAGAATATTCAGAAATGTCCTCTTCCATTAATGTCCAGTCTATCCTGACCCTAGCCATACATAACCGTGCTTTAGCCCTGCAGCTAGAAACCCGAAAAGCTTTTGTAGACAGTAGAAGTGATTTGTGGATCTGCTCCACTTCTGATCTGTTTGCCCAACCACAAAATGATGGAAACCATCAAGGTTTTATTTTCATCTAATCCCTGGCTTCAGTATTTTCAATTGACCATGCATGTTATCAACTGGGTAGCTTTGTCAGTGTCAGCAGACCATTCAGAAACCAATCCCCCTGACTCTGTTACTGTTAAATCCTTCAACCTGCTCCTATGATTAAGTAGCACTAGTAGGATTAGAGTAATGGTACAGAGGCAGCAGAGAGATGGATGGCTGCCTTTCTGAAGTCAGCCTTTTCATTTCACCGCTACTCTGCCCCCTCCATCCCCTCTGGAAAGGATTGGGCACAGTGGTGGAAAACAATGTGGAGTTATTAGTAGCACTGTATTTGTCTTGGCCCTTCCTCTCCTTTTATGGTGGTTCCCCTTTAGTCCTGTCCACATCAAACATGCTTGAAATTTATTAAAGGGTTGTATCTGACTAGTGAAGTTTCAGCCTACAGTGGAACATCTTGTGAAAAGCTCCTGTCTGATCCTAGTTTCCTATCATCTCCATACAGATGCTGTGTATGTGCTGTGCTACAGTCTGATCCTGCTGTCCATCGACCTGACCAGTCCCCACGTCAAAAACAAAATGTCCAAGAGGGAGTTTATCAGGAACACTCGCCGAGCAGCGCACAATGTCTCAGATGACTTCGTAGGCCACCTCTATGACAACATATACCTGATTGGCCATGTGGCAGCATAGCTGCACCTAGCGGCTGTCCGGTGTGAAATACATTCTGCACTGAAGAGGGTGGAATTGGTGTTTGTAATCGTATACGTATAAGTATGGAGCATTGCGGAAATGGATTTGAACAACTTTCATGTCCTTCAAGGAATCTAACAAATCTAACAATTAAATCTTTACTAAAAGGTTTGTAAATCAAAGGAGATTCACCATTCCACTGTGAGACTGAGACTGTGTGACCAAATATTAGTAATGTTATTAGAGTTTAATCAAAGGTGTGAAATCATCTGAAATGTCTTTAAAACAAGTCATTGCAAAGAAGGAGGCGGAACCATGAAGACAAGCTCTGACACTGCACTGAGAGATGAGGACCACTGATTGGTGGAGGGTCTAGGAGGAAGAGGAGCGCTTCCCTCAGCCCTTCACAGACGCTGGAAAGTCCTGCTCGTTTCCTGTTGGACAGGAGCTGCTTCTCATTTACCAGGAGGACAAGGACTGCCCCCCCCTCCGTTGTTGTAGGAAGTGACACACTGGACAAAGGCTAATATAAGATCACTCACTAACATAGCATTTACCAGTGTAACTAATGACAAAGCTACACTGACGCTATAGTACAAATCAGCTGACCTTGACAACATTTTCCATTGGCAACAACCAGAATGTCCAAGCGTCAAGATTCAACTAGAGAACATTTTTGTATTCGAACCCTAAATCTCTCTTCCTTTTTATGCTGGTACTGCTGAGTGTTCCAGGTCAGATTCACCAGACTTCCTTAAAGTTGTTGCAGATTTCTCATTTCAGCTGGATGAGTGTTTCATGAGGAAGGTGCATGTAAGATTTGATCATTAGCACAATCAAAGCCCCCTCATACCGCCACGAGGCTACCTGATCTCCAGAAATGTTAACAAAGAGCGACTTTCACACTACAGAGCTTCAAGTCTTGTTGTCAGAAATGAACAAGGAAAAACACAACACATTTTGCAGTGGTGGTGGTGGCGGTGGTATTAACAGACCTGAAACAATGAGAAAAACCATGTGTTGTCAATGCAGAGCTGTGGCAGACCATGACTGAAATCAGAGGCAGTCAAGTTGACTACACAGTTTCAGAGATGCATGAAGGAATATTATAACCTACAGTAGGTGATGTTACTCTGTCGGATGCAGCAGAGGATGATACTGGACAGTGACCTGCATAAAGACTATGAGGCAGCTGTTAGAGTGAGAGAATTTACCATCCACTACTAAACCATTTAAGTTGCTGTGCCTAAAAAAGAAAAAAAAAAGGTCAGTAAACGTAATAAAATCAAAAACATCTGTTGGTGAATTAGCACCATGATGATTTTGCATGGTTTGCTTTTTAGTTTTATTTAATTTTGGTATAATATTAAAAGCTCAAATTCATTCAGGTTGTGACATCATGAATCAAAAGACAGACTTTCTCTCTGTACATGTCTCATGCTACAGGACTGGACTTGTTTTGTAATTAAGAGAAATTTCTAAGTATGCAAAAATTGGTGAATGCTACCAAGCCCTTCTGTCTACACCCTGAAATCATTTAACAAACATGTAAAATCCTAAAAGCCTGCCTCACTTCAGAAGAAATTTGACACAGTCACACAGTTGAAATACACATTTTGTATTTTGGAGTGTTGTTGGAACCAGCTGCCTAAACGTCGTGGGAGCTTTTGTCCGGATCGGTCACTGCAGTTAAGGGGGTCACACTCCTCATGCAGCATGTAGATCTGCTCCGTGATCTTCTATGCTCTACCTCTGTGCTTTATGAGGAAATGGTCTATAGTAGTTGGGAAGTCAGGGTTTGGTGATGGACCTGACTCTTAATTCTGGCATCATAATCAAGGAAATGGCTGATGTCAAGTAGAGAGAATGATAATGTTAAGTGAAAAGAAAGAAGGATTTTCATCAAGTCATTCTGTCGGAGGATAAAACTGCTGGCTGAAGTCTGTGGATGGCAGCGCAGTATTCCTAAAAATAATCCAGCTGTAATCTCCTGTGTTTGCACAATGCACACGTATTGTGCAAAACGTGACCAAAAGCTCAGCTGAAGTCGTAGGCTTCCACTGTTTTGAAAATCCTTGAAAATCAGCCCATAAAAACATAGCTACCGCTGCCATGACATAATAGCATAATCCATCACTTTAAATTAGACATGCAAGACTTTATAACACCACAACCACCACAGCTGTAATCCTGTCAGACCCAGTGTCATTCTTTCAGAAATGAAGGAAAATATTATTATATATTATAAGATTATTATGCATCTCAA
The DNA here is from genome assembly GCA_037833715.1 of Toxotes lorentzi. NCBI lineage: Eukaryota > Metazoa > Chordata > Actinopteri > Toxotidae > Toxotes > Toxotes lorentzi. Next base: position 26,075,756 of record JBBMJY010000020.1, read on the forward strand.
AATATGACATTTAGCCTTCTGTTTATGATAGCTCACAGAACAGCACAGTTCTGAAAAAACACCATAAATAGAAGTGTGGTAAAGTCATAGGTAAAGTATAGGTGTAATTTCACATGATCGATTTGTCAGTACAGTGTCTGAGCTGATTTTAATGGATTTTTAAAACAGTGGAAGTCCATCACATCTGGAGCAGACCACTACAGCAGAGAAGATGTAGTGTCTGACTGGCAAATACATACATGTAAACTGATGCCTCGGTTAGGCATTACAGTAGTATTAGAGAGGTTAAAGCCAATCTGGAGTAATGAATGAAGTGTACAAAAAAACTTTAATCGATTTTGTAGCAGTTTTTGTATTTAAACCTAACTGAGGGGGTTTGTATCATAACCTAGACAGCTAGTTGCAATACCAACACATATTTATTTTATCGTTTGTTTTATTAAGTTTGTTTTTTATCCAAGTCAGTTCTGTTAAAAGCCTCTTCATTTGATTGTGAACCCGACCACACCTGAATGCAGAATATTCACTTTAAGAGTCATCATTGCTGATAATGCACATACTGATTTACAAGTATCATTGTTCTCTTTAAATTATGAAGGAAGTCCACATCCTGCACTGTATTTTTTTTTCTTTATGACTGACAAAATGTTCCAAGAAATTGTTCCAGATATTTGACTTAGCTAAATGTGGGCTTTGCTTCACTGACACGTCTCACCTGCACCTGCAGTTAAACAGCTTGAGGAATGAAACAGGAGCCACCGCTTACTCTGTTTGACCTGTTCCACTGAACAGTTAGCTGAGCCATAGATCTGGTCCTTCTTCACTCCTGCTGCTGGTAATCCTCAGCAGATAAAGCTGATTCAGAGACATGTTCTGTCCTGGAAGGGCTACTGTAGCTCATGGCTAATGCTAAAATAATAATTATTCATTAATCTCATTAATTAGCACATATTTAATTAATGATATTAAATAGTAAGCCACAAATACACTGTTCTAAATCACTACTGAAAAATAAATAACTAACCTTTTTATGATGTGACAGTGCTGTGGTAAAGATTTAGGCACAAAAACAACTTGGTGAAATTTAGGGGTGGGGGTGTCATTGTTTGGGTTAAAATAAGTTCTTTATTAAGGTTAAAGGATGTCGTCGGCATGGTTACAGTAATAAACACCGTTGTAATAGGGCTTTGTCACTGGAACATGAGCGTGTCATTTTGCTGAAACAACTGATGCTGTCACAAAACCACTAGAGGTCACTCATATTAACCTGTTCCATTAACAACACAGAACCATGGGTTGGAATAAACTGCTTGCACAAACAACCTGTGGAGTCGTTTTTGTTTTTTTTCCTGTTGAAAGTTCTTCTGAAACAGAAACAGACCACACTGCTTGCTTCTGTTTGTGTGTGTGTGTGTGTGAGAGAGAGAAAGAGAGAGAGGGTCTGTGCATGTTTGAGGTCAAACAGGCAAAGGAGTAAATCCTCTTCAGACATAATATGACCTTTGACACTTGACCTGTGTGTGTGTTTGTGGATTTGACCTATCCCTGGGTGGTGTTTATGTACTGCAAATGAAAAGAGAGCAGAGGGTGCAGATACTGTACGTGACACACACACACACACAAATGCACACTTTCTCGGAACATGATAGGCAGCGCTGCAGCTAAACTGGTTGCTCTCAATCTCAATTGGTCATTTTCTTCAGTTAATCAGATGAGTTTATAGAATCCAAAACCAATGCATTTTGTCTAGCAGCCCAAATATTCAAAAGGATTTAGAGTGACATGAAAGGAAAAAGTGAATTACTTAGATAATTCAGTTTCTGTCAAATGATCAGAGTAGCAGCAGAGTGAAAAGTCAACTCACCGCTTACTGAAAAATATTAAATGATTAGACTAAACTGTGGATGTAATACTTGATTACCTGACTGTGTGTGTGTTGTGTGTGTGTGTCAGCATTTAAACAGTAATCTGAGCTTGTATTGTGGTGAGGTGGATGTTCAATGTTCAAAATTACTGTGTTAATAAGCTGTTATGTGTTATTTATAAAAAGGAAACAGTAACCCAACCCTGTAAAGCTGGGTCTCAGCAGGAGGAGGAGGAGGAGGATGATGATGATGATGATGATGATGATGATGATGAAGCGGCTGGCATTTATTTAGGCCACCTCAGACTTTGTGGGCCCGGGTCGCCGTCTGGTGGTGTCCCAGTCCGGAGAGCCTCACTTAAGCCCGATGGAGATGATGGATGGCCTCCTGAGCCCCATAGCCTCTGCACTTCATCAGCATGAGCAGCCGCTGCTGCTGACACTGCAACACACACACACACACACACACACACACACACACACACACACACTAAAGGCTGGTTCACACAGCACTCTTGCTAAAACACTCCACTGACACTAAAGGTACTGCTGCTACTGTTACTATGGTTACTACCAACACTCATCCATTACTTACTATTACTGCTCCTGCTAATGGAAATATTACATTTATACACAAAGATTTATTATTATGACACATTACATGATTATTGTTTTTATAGAAAGACGTGTTAAAGATTGTTATTGTGACTTAATATAAAAGGTGAGAGCCTTACCTAATCAAAACAGTGACTGTTCTTAACAGTTGTGTTAATTTACACATTCCGTTTTACTGTAAAGTGCATTTAAAGAGTTTACAAAAGAAAGAGAAATGACTAAAATAAAAAAGGGAGTATGTAAATAATAAATAAATATGAGATTCATGCCAAATCCGATCAGTGCCCTAAGTGAAAAAAAAAAAAAAATAATAACCACAATTTACAGAGCACGTTGAGCCCATTCCTTCAGTCATTACAAACTCACACTGTGCAGCCAGACATTGTTTAAAGTCACAGAATTTCAAATTTTAAAGGAGACACTAAATATGTCAGGCTGAATGTTTGGGATTTCCAAGGACTCACAATGATACAGAATACAGTTTTATATTATATTATATTATATTATATTATATTATATTATATTATATTATATTATATTATATTATATTATATTATATTGCTTGACAAACAGCCAATTAGGGCTTGAAATGCAATTTTTCTAATTTGATAGAATGTACATTTTAAAGGGAGTATTCCAGCACCTTACAGAACTTACAGCTGTGCACACAGCAGCTGGATGGGTATAAAATTCATGACACAATTTTTAATTGAGTGGCGCAACCATAAAAATCTTGGGTTTTAATATTTCACTTAATGAGAAGCTGGAACCAAAAGACAAAATGGATGAACATCAATAAGCAGATTTAAAAGAAAATTTAAAAAGTATTTTTTTCCATACTTTGGATTTTAGCTCCATACAGTTTAACTAAAGCACTTTTTTTTTCATTTTGTGTTACATCCCATCTCGTGTATTGGCGGTTGGATGTTGTGATGGGATTGCTCCACAAAGCAGTTAGCATCCAGCAGCCACAGAACTCCAGTAAAATGCAACTTTGAAATGAAAAGCACAGCCACATGAAGCAGAGACGCAGCATCAATAAAAGTGCAAATGAAAAACGGAAGATTAAGACAGAGAACAACAAAAGAGAGGATATTAACCCAAATCCAGAGACACAAGAGAAAAAGAAAAGAAAAAAAAGGCAGAATTAACTGATGTCACAGCAAGAGCCAGGAAAAACTGGTAGTAATTTTATATGAACACTGACAGACAGCTCAGTGTGATCTGTGTTCGTGTGTGTGTGTGTGTGTGTGTGTGTGTGTGTGTGTGTGTGAGTGTGAGAGAGAGAAATAAAATGCTTCATGGTGGATTTAAAAGCTCAGCATCAACCCTTGATCACACCACATCAAGTAAGTAAAGCCATTTTTCATAAATGGGGAAAAAAAACCTCAATGACAGTGGAATATATGAGACAAACTGTTTAAGTGATACTGAGTAAAAATAAAAATTGTATTTGAAACTGAATTTGATATTTTGATTTTGAAACAAATGGAAGTAAAAAAACATCCAAGATGAGGCTTGATACACCACACTCTAATGATCTCTGGCAACAAGACCAGAATATATCACAAAACAACTCATAAGTATTTAAAAAAAAAAATCTGCTTATTCATTTATTCAGCAGGGACATTGCATATTAATAAACACTGCTGTGAATGTGCTTACGTTTCCCCAAAACCCTGTTTTTCAGCTGTGGTTGGTGGAAACGTCTGCTTCTCACTGATAGAAGGATTTTAAAATGAAAATAATAACTGTAGTGGTTTATGAGCATACCAAACATGCACAGCATCCAGATATTAAAATGGACAAAACAAGATAACAAGCAAAACAGGTTGTAATACACATGTACAGAGGGATCCAGACTTTAGGACTGTATTCAGCCCTTCACACAGCACTTTGTCCTGATATAGATTTAACTTTGAATTCATCTGGTAAACGTTGTTTTTGCCCATGAGTCTGCACTCAATAAACCTGTCCAAACTGTGGTCGGGGGCATCCTTTATCCTTGAGATGTCTCTACAACTTGATTGGAGTCCATCTGTGGCAAACTGAACTGACTGGACATAGTTCAGAAAGGCACACACCTGTGTATGTAAGCTCCCACAGTTCACTCTGGAGACAAAAACCAAACCATGAAGTCCAAGGAACTCTCTGTAATAAAACTGTGGTGAGGCGTAGATCAGAGCAAGGATGTGAAACCATTTCTAAAGCTCTGAGTGTTGCCACGGGCATCGGCCATCTGACCAAACTGAGCAAACAGGCAAGAGGGGCTCTTGGTCAGGGAAGTGACCAACAGTCTCTCTAACACAGTTTCAGAGGTGGGAGAGTCTCAGCAGCACTCCGTCAGTCAGGCCTTTATGGTGGAGTGGTTAGATGGAAGCCACTTAGAGTTACAGTACAAGTGCATTATAGGAGTCTGAGAGCATCAGGAAAAAGATTCTCTGGTCTGACTATGGACAAAAACTGAATTCTAGAAGTCCAAACACCAGGCAAAGCTCATCACCAACACCATCACTATGGTGAATCATGATGTGGTGGCAGCATCATGAGAGGGGGGGCCTTCTCAGCAGCAGGGACAGGGAGACTGCTCAGAATCAAGAAAAGCATGAATGCAGTCAAAAACACAGAGGTCCTGGAAGAAAACCTGCTCCAGACAGCACGAGACCAGATACTGGGACCACGGTTCGCCTTTGGTTTATGCACAATGAGTACAGGTGCTGTAATTCTACAAAACAACGTTTTTGTGAAATAAATGCACCTACCCCGTATCAGTTTGGTCTTCCTGTTCCATCGTAGGAATCGAACCCTTCTGGCTCTAAACTTCTGTGAGAACTTTGGCAGCTGGAAACTTTCTCACCAATTTTTCAAGCCTCTCATTGTTTCTAAGGTGATGGGTAGGTCATGAGTGATTTCCTGAGTGTCCACTGGTTAGTTTCACACAAATGGTAGATGGACACACGAATCCACGCGATTATGGACGCACGATTATGCACCATGAGAATCAGGTGACGAGTTCTCGTCATGCAAAATGTTGAGTCATTCACATGTTTGTCACCACATTCACTTCCTCGTTTCTGGTTTTGGAGATGCAGACACGTGTGATGCAACATCTCACAATTACCAGCAAAAAAAATTACAGCTAAAGACCGTGGTCTGCTTTCACCCTGTTGCTCTGCACGAAAGCCGGGGGTGAATTCCTCTGTACCGTGGTGCACCCAGACAAATCAGACATATCAACACAACAGAGGATGCTGCAACTGGAATCAAGGTGAGCTAGATTAAATATGGATGGTGGCTGGTAACGTTAGTGTAGTATGAATCACAAAGTCATAGAGGCATGATTTGAGTGACAAACTGTGTGATATGTGTGATAAAGAAAATAGTTTAGGAATTAACAGTCTCAAATAAAACGCTTCGACATAGTATGAAAGCTTTGTTCTAAATATGAAACTGGCTGTGTAATGAAGTCAGTGATGGAGAAGGTTATGTTTAGATGCTTATTCAAAAAAGAAAAATGATTTTTTTTTTTTGTTCTTGGAGAAAAATCAGACATTTTAGGCCACAACATTCCCAAAGAAAGCCCATCACATATTAGAAGGACGAGTTAACATGCAAAGCTTCTGGGTCAACTTAATGAACAAATTTGTCAATGGGTCATGCAATAACATAAGAATTTATAGATTAATCTGAAATTTTCCCAAAAAATTCTTGTAAACCACAAAATGAAATGACAAATAGTTGTTGGAAGCACTTTGTCGTAGTCAGTCATGTTTGTGTGTTTATGTCAGGAGCAGTTTTCCAGGCATGGGAAAAATCATAATCATAAAAACAAAATATAAAATGGCAAAAAGACAGTGCACAGTTGCAGAAGTTACATGTTTCATGCACACATAGTTCCTGTAGGGAAGCAAAGGGAAAAATGAAAATATAATATGCTTTAGACAAATGTAACTGCCAAATGAACGTAATGTGGAGACATTTTTTCTTTTCGTTCTTTTTGGTTTTGTTTTCAGTATTCAAAAAAAAAAAAAAGAAAAATCACATTTTGCACAAAAAATGTTTTCCTTTACTGGCGTCCCGCTGACGTTTCCGAGCTTGTCTAATCATACAAAGTTCAGCTACATTAAGAAGAAGGCAGAGGGACAAATGAGAGACAGACGGAGTGCAGCCAGAGAGGGGACGAGAGAATAAAGAGACAAATAACAGCAAAGAAAAAAGAGCGAGAGAAAAGGTAAAAACATTACACTGGACGAAATGTTTGCAACTTTCAGCACAGTCTGACCTGAGTTGTTAAAGGTTTGTTTTTTAAAATCCCTCCCTTTTTTTGGCACAGCAGTAATGGAAAAAGCATTAAAAATCATTCACAAACATTATAACGCCACAATGGAACAATGGAGCGAGAAATATTTACCCCTGGAAATGTGGGGAAATAAAATGGAAATCACCAAGTGGAAAACAACAGAAAAAATGTAAGTAAATGTGGTATGTAACGTACGTATGTAAAGCACATCATAAATCAACATGTAATTCTAAATCTTAAGTCGAAACACTACAGGTGAATAGAGTGAAAAAGTTACTCCATGAAAACTTGTTTGTTTTTGTTTTCTGTAATTTTATGTTCAAATGTGCAAATGAGGTATGAGGTAATATTAGGAATTTGTGAACAAAAGTCTGAACATGGAATAAAACCAGGTTGAAATTCTTGTTTCATTTTCTTGACATATTAAGAGTCAAAGTTTTACGGAGCAGATTTTGGATGTCTCTTTATATCACTCCATAAATCAGAAAATCCTGTCAATAACCATAAAAAAATAAAATGAAAAATTTCCACCATATTTTTGTCAGTGAAATGTTTTATACATCAGGAGTTATAGATGATATATGAAACAAACCCCTCTGTAAAAAAAAAAAAAAAAAAAACCTCTGGTTGGGGTGTGAAGGGCAGATTTCTAGATCAGAGTATGAGAAAAAAAACACAGCAGTCACACACACACACACACACACACACACACACACACACACACACACACACACACACACACACACACACACA
>JBBMJY010000020.1:26083387-26094226 GCA_037833715.1 Toxotes lorentzi
ACACACACACACACACACACACACACACACACACACACACACACACACACACACACACACACACACACACAACCCTGCCACCAGTAGAACTGCCAACCCAGTTTGCTGTATGTCACCGATGTCTGTGCCTGCTCCATGTGAAGGGCCCCTCATTCATTTCCCTCCAGTTTTTTAGATCTGCTCAGACTCTTATGTTATTTTCTGTAATGCATGTCACATGATGCATCCAATACCAGTCAATGAAATTTCCTGCTTAGGTACAAATCCCCCACCTCATGTACTTTCATAATTGGTTGCTGATTGGTGCAGAAGGTGCAGCATGTTGTGTTACAGTGACACAAATAGACAAAGTGCAGTACAATAAACACCTAAATGTGTATTTTAGATGTTTCTTTTTTCACTAGTCTGAAAAAAAAAAGACGTTACGGATGCAAAAATCTCAAAATGACCCGTGCATGAAAAAACAGTGTTTCTGCCTGCTGCGTCTCGCCTCAGTGCACCAGGATGAAGCAAATCTAATGACCCTCGACGCTGAGCTGAACCATGCACATACAGCGAGGTACTGTCATCAAACAAGCAATCAGACCTCTTCCTTGCTTCCTTTCCTTGATATAAGCTTTGCTACAAATTGCTGATCTTAATTCTCTACCAATATGATCATTGTGTGAATCACAGAAACTAAGTAAGCATCTGCTTTTTGAAAAATTAAGCATTTGATTGTCCAATATAATGGTGTTTTGGTTATTTCTGCATCCTTGGGAATAAAATGAGTTGAATTACAGCACTGACTACACCAAAATGAAACACTTTCATATATGGACTCACATATTCTCTGTTTGGTTTAGATGAGGGGTGGTGCCTGGGTGGAGCAGGAGGGAAGCAGGATAGGAACGTCATCAACACTCGCTGTGAATTCACTGGACAATGGCCTGCTTCACACATGGGCTCAGTCGGACTTTACATGGACTTTGTCCTGGAGATCCAACTGATTTGGAGACATGTGTTCACACAGCTGCTCCGGGTAATGTCTAGGAAAGTTCAGGGTTGCAATGCATGTGTGAAAGCAACTTAAGACTTAAGAGCTTTATGGCAGGGTTCCTGTGTTGGACTGTTCTCAGTACTAGAAGACAAATAGGGGGTGCTACGTGGTTGCTAGTACATTCTGGGTGGTTCCTGTGGTTTAAAAAGGTATCTGTGTCTGTGAAGGTTAAACATCTACACTCTCTGTTTCACATCAGTTCTTAGCTTCAGCTTCATCCATACAATCACAGAAATGTCCACACTCGGAGGGTACTGTCTTGTTCCATGGGAAACTTCTCATCAGAAATCAAAATAAAAATAGTCGTTAAACAGGAAGGGGTTTGCAATACCTTCAGATTCACACAAATACGATGAACACATTTCAAATTACATTGGCATGGTTCTGACTGATAACTTGGTTACACAAATAACCAGAGCACCGAGCTCTTGCTGAGGCTCAGCTGTTCTCTTTACCAACAGTTTAATACTGCTGCATTAATTTACCTATTTCCACACCTTCCATATCAGTCCATCATTTTCAGCGGCCATGGTGTAACAGGTTATATCACTGAAGAGGAAGTGATTAGTATATGTATTTTAATAGACTTTTAACTGACTTTGAACTAGAACTAAACTGAAGTATCTCAGATATAAGTTCAAAGGTGGTGAATTGGCATTAATGGGTTAGTCATATGTGCAGTGAATGTGCTTTCTTTAAGAGACTGTACTGACTATACTGAAATTTGAACGACATTTCTCCTTATTGAAATATAATTTGAAAATATCTGACCCGCCTGATTTATGAATTTGTTTTTTTATTTATTTTTTTTTCTTGTTTTTTTCAACAATGTACACTAACCCCAGTGTGACAGAAACAACACAAAATTTGCAAAAGACCTGTAAGAGACAGAACCCGTCCAGGCCAATGACGTGTTTTCAACGTTTTGCTCCTAATCATCGCCGTCCAAGCTCTCTGCTCCCGGCTGAAGAATGCTGCCTGTGTCTCAGCTCTTGTCAGATGATGTGCAACACTCAGCAGCAGCTTGCAGAGCATTGCAACCTGAGCAGAGACACTCTCAATGATGATTTATTGGTTCAGAAGAAACACAAAGGCATGATCACTGTTAGATCACGTTTTCGCTCTGTCTCCCTGCGTCTGTCTGCTGCTAGATTTACTGCTGCTAGTGCAGCTCCAAGACAGCAGAGAACTGCTAGCTTATGTTTTCATTACAGACAGGAAGGAAGGAGGAAATTGAACGAGGTGAGCACTGAGCATTATGTGAATGAAAAAAAGTCCTTCAATTGGTGATGAGGCTGAGATGTAGAAACACTCACTGGAAGGAGGATACAGCAGCTGACGCTGTCCGAGGAAGGATTCTTTTCTAAAAAATAAAACAAAAAACAAAAATTCCCATCTTTGCTCTGCAGATTTTTTTTTTAAAAAACAGACCTCAACTTTATACACAATCCAAATTCAAAAATCTAAATCAAATACCACAGTGGAAACATACTGCAAAGTGTGAACATTCACATTAACATGCAGCAAACTCAGAAATGAGTCAGAAATAAACACAGAAAACAAACACGGCAAATCACTAAAAATAACTGCAGCAGAAAAGCACCCTACTTTGAGTTAATGCAACACAAGGGCTCCAGGCCAGAGGGAGTGCTAAATGGGATAAGCTCCTAGTTTCCACTTGGGAGAAGCTGTTTCTGGCAGATCTACTTTACTCTGTTCTTTTCCATCACAGAAACAGTGAGTTGTGGCATTGGTGCACTTAAAGATCTGATGTGACTGCTCAAGGCTGAAGTCAACCAACCAAAATACAGTAATCCATCCATTAGCTATACCACTCATCCTTGAGGGTCAAGGGAAGGGGGGGCAAGGGGGGAGGGCTGGAGCAGATTAAAGATGATATTGGGCGAGAGGCGGGGTGTAAGCTGGACAGGTCGCCAGTCAATCATAAGGCTGACACATAGAGACAAACAACCACTGACACTCGCCGATTCAACTAATCTGCATGGGCACAGGTAGGAAATGCAAACTCCATACAGAGCAGCCCTGGTTCAAACCGCTGCACGTCTTATCAGTGAGGGTAAATGTAAGGTTTTTCCTGAGGGTAGCACTCAATAAAGGAACTTTGACTGAAATGCTAACATCACAGTGGTAATGCTTGCATGCTGGTGCTAAAAGCAGGTGTAATGTTTACATATTCACCTTCTCGACTTAGCATATCATCATGCTAACATTTGTTAAACAGCACCAAGTACATCTGAGGCTGGTGGGAATGTAGAAATTTCTATTGAAACAAGTGATCCCACGATGGTGCAAGATGGAAAATCAGGGAGCGTCACCAAAAGGATTAATCTTTTGGGGACCATGAACCGTGACCATGTCTGTGTGAAAAGCCATGACAATATGTCCAAAAGTTGTTGTCTGGACCAACAGATTCCATTACGAGAGCCACGCTACTAGCTACAAGAGCCTATTGTGATTATAACTTTAATCCGCTTGAAATGTTAATGACTGATGGATTCAACTGTAGCCTCACTCCCTCCACTCAGAGGTGACTAAGCTTTACTCAGCTGAAGTGCTTATATCTGAGCTGGAACGTCACGTGAAATGTAGTGATGAAGTGCATTGATCAAAGACGCATTGAGCCACTTCAACACCAACCTGTGTGCAGTATTTCTTCATGTCTCCATCAACACACAATGGACACACAGTACATGTTTGTGGCTAATCAATGGTGAGCAGACATGTTTCAAACCAAACTGTGTTTGTAGTTAGCAGCTTTCTTAGCTGTGGCCTGTTAGCTAGATATACACCGCGGATGAGAAAATGTCATGCGATTGAGTGTCAGCTCCAGCCATCTGTTAACCAGCTGTGGAATGATGTCTTACTCTGTTCCCCTCTGCTCTCTGGCTCTCCTTCTGACCCCTCCCCTTTAGGGGGGTTGGGGGGTGGAAGAGGTGAGCTGAGCTAAGTGGTGCAGAGATGCTTTATGGGTAAAAAAAAAAAAAAAAAAACTCTCTGAGGAGCTTAGCTCACTGACAGCTTATTAAGCACTCTAGGGTTGGACTGATACATTGTACCCAGCCTCACTGTGTTAGTGTTGTTGTGTGTTGTTGTGCAGTAGTATTTGCTGTGCACATCTCCTAAGGCTGCTCGGTGTAGTGGTGGAGCTGTGACTGCACTGATTTTTTTTAACATTAAAAAGTACTGCAGCTATATCAAGAAGGTACTAATTACATTTGCCTGAAGGAAATTTTCAGGGTCCTTATACAGAGAAGGCTTGAGATAAATCACATGTGAGATGTTGAGTTTCTATTAAGTGGCTACAAATAATACATGCATGTATTATTATTATTATTATTATTATTATTATTATTATTATTATTATTAACAATGGATCACATGACCAGCAGTGATGAATCCACAGAGAATTAGAACCCAACTCTGCAGTTCCCCTGTAGTTTTTGACTGCAGCTGTTTTCATTCAAGAGCCTAAAAAAACCTATGGTATGTTACCTGCTCAGCACCAAATGACAGAGCAACAGATGCCACCCTGTTCACAAAGACATTGAGCTGCTAATGGGACAGATATGTCCCTCAAGAGTTAGTGAAGACCAAACAAGCCGACTATTGGACTCAGATGAGTATAAACACGACTCCAAATGATGATGTCGCTCTGTGTCTGCTGCATGTGCAAATAGGCCACTGTTTGCATACAAGTTTGCCACACTGACTTGTTTACGCTCTCAAATGTGGTAAAAAAAAATAAAAAATCTTGTGAACTGCATGGCTTTGTACTGGGCTGTATGTTGGTGGAGGATGGATTGACGACCTTACTTCAACGGTCAGAGGTAAACTGGGACCATTTATGTTAAATTAAAATTACAATTGAATTCAATTAAATTAAACTGAATTAAATTGGAGACTAAATTGCAGACCATCATTTTGCTCTTACTTGTACAAAGTGTGTTGCTCAGTAATCTGTGGTTATCATGTTCCATACCAACTCTAATCCTCTGATGTCATGGTGGAACATGAACAAGTCATGTTTTAGACTGACTTCTTGTCTCTTAATTTTAAATGGATAAAATTCACCTTTTTTTGTCCATCAATCTACACTCAATAAAACTACAAAGTGAAAAAAAAAAGTTTTTTGAATTTGTTCCTAAACTATGGTGAGTCATGTTTGCTAGAATCATCCTTCAGACATCTTGATTGGACAAAGGCACACACCTCCGTATATGAGGTCCCACAGTTCACTCTGTATGTCAGGATAAAGACCAAGCCATGAAGTCCAAGGAACTCTCTGTAATAAAATTGTGGTGCATAGATCAGGGTAAGGATATGAAACCATTTCTAAAGCTGTGAGTTCTCCCAGGAGAACAGTGGACTCAATAATTGTGAAATGGAAGAACTTTGGAACCACCAGAACTCTACCTAGAGTTGGCCATCAGGCCAAACTGAGTAATAGGGTAAGAAGGGTCTTGGTCAGGCAGGTGACCAAGAACCCAATGGTCGCGCCAATGGAGCTTCAGAAGTCCTCTGCAGGGATGGGAGAACCAGCCAGAAGGACGACCATCTCAGCAGCACTCCATTAATAGGACAGAAGCCACTTTGAGTAAAAGGCTTATGACAGCCTGGTTGGAGTTTGCCAAATGACATTTAAAGGACTCTGAGAGCACGACGAAAAAGATTCTCTGGTCTGATGAGACAAAAATTTAACCCTCTGGGCAAATCTCCAAACATTAAGTCTGGGGCAAAACATCAAGCACTGCTCATTACCAACACTATTCCTAGGGTGAATCACGGTGGTGGCAGCATCATGCTATGGGGGTGCTTCTCAGGTGCAGAGACAGGGAGACTGCTCAGAATTGCGTAAAGGACAAGTCCTCCCAATCCTAAACATCCAGGGAAAATCCTGTTTTGTACACCCATCAGTCCACCCTGACCTTTTCCCTACACAGACTTTGTCACCTGGTTTGCCCCTTTGTTAATGTCACAATTACTACAGCAACTAGAGGTCACCTAAGAATAAAACCTAACTATGGGTCAGAAAAAGCTGTTTGAGCAGATGACCTATGGAGTCATTTTTCTTGGGGGAGGACAGGCAACCAAATGCACAGAGGTCCGCTCCAGGATACACAAGACCAGAAATCAGTGCAATGGTTCAACTTTCTGCAACAATGACCAGGAATATACACCCAAGACAGTACTAGAGTGGCTTTGGGCCCAGTCTCTGACTGTCCTTGAGTGGCCCAGCCAACTTGAACCTCATAGAATGTCTGGGGAGAGACCTGAAGACGGCAATTCACAGAAGCTTCCCATCCAATCTGATGGAGCTTGAGAGGATCTGCCAGGAAGAATGGGAGAAACTTCCCAAATACTGGTGTGCAAAGCTTGTAGACTTAGCGAAGAAGACTCGAAGGTTTAACTACTGCCAAAGGTACTGAATTACGCATCTGAATACTTCTGAAAATTACAAATTTGCATAAATGTCTAAAACATGTTTTCACTTATTGAAATTTTAATTGAACACACCTGTTCACTGGGTTCATGATGTAGCCAGTCATTTGCTCTTTTAAAATAGAAATTATGTCAGCTAAAACGCTTCAAGCAAATGTCAAATTTCATTACTCTGACTCCCAACCCACTTGTGTGTTAAAAAAAAATCAACCCTCCGTTGTGTTTACAATGAGACTTCTGCTAAACATTCTTAGAGAGTGCAGATGGTAGAGGTACATCGAGAGGTTTATTCCACATAAAAATACAGTATAGTAAATATATAGTAATATAGTTCTGATGGTAAATGAAGTAACAGAAGTTTTAAGCATGCCCAAGGGGCATCTGCTGGTCTGATGAGTTTTGCTGTATACACTTTTATTTTCTTCCAACAGGGTCTGTCTTCAGGATCAAAAGTGACTTGGTGCTGTTGGGACCCTTCCCAATCCCAATCAAAGGACATGGCAAGTAAAACTGGACCAAACCAGAACTGAAGCACATTGGCAGGTGTGGACCTGAGACCCAGCTCAGTTCACGTCCACAAAGGTTTGGGTGTATGTAGGAGAATTAAAATTAAAAAAGTTCTGATGTTCTGTAGAGAACGGTAAGGTTATCTAATTCTTAACTTCAGCTTGTCAGTAACTTTGCTCTCTAAATCTATCAAAGAACACACTGTAAAAAGGTTGTAGCATCATTTATTTTGAAGCCGCACTGACATTTATTTTGAAGCTGTCATATATCAGCTGTGTTCAGATAAATATATATTTCTTTATCTTACACACCTCATTCTATTATTCCATAGATCATATGTTTGCATGATACTACACACAGGTTGAAAACAGTTTAGCAGTGTAGTCACTCATGATTTTATATGAGTGTGTATTAAGCACGGTTCAAATTCCCAAATGAAGATAACAAACGAACATTTTATGCTAACTTGTGCGCTTTCTGACTCTCAAATACAAATGTGAAAATGTAGAAGCAATAATAAGCAATAACCCAAACTAAAGCCAGACTTCACTGTGTCTCAACAAAGCCCTGCTCAGGGCTAACGGTTTTATCATTACTGTCCCATACATGCTGCATGGCAGCCATATTTTAAATGACCAATCTGCACACTAACCTGCTTCAAACAATGCAAGACACACCTGTCCATCTCTAAGACACAACCCATGCCTTTGATTCCTGTCAGGGCGTGATCTGTATTGAAGTGGCCCTCGATCTTATTCACACATAATCCATTGTCAGAGCTCAAAATGAACAGCTGCTGATCTAACAAAAGGATTTTTGTTGCAAACAGTGGGTGAATAATTAAGTAGCTAGTTTATTGGAGTAGTTTGTGCAAAGCCAGAGCTCTTTTCCCTTTTCCTCCCAAGAAAGCAGCAGGAAAAATCCAAATCAAGCCAAAGCTATAGGTCAGATTCATTAGAACAATGCCCGCCCCCCACACCTCCCCTTTTTTTCTTTTTCTAAATGTTTGGACAGAAAATATTGTACGGCCGGGATGTTTCTCTCTGAAGTAACAGTTTAACCCATATTTTCATGAGCCTCTCTTATGCGTCACATTTAACAAATTTTCATTTGCAAATCACAAAATCACATCGTTCACTGGTTCCATTTTGCAGCAGTGCACTATGCTATATATGTGTGTGTGTCTACAATAATTTTTGTATTTTGTATCATTTTCATTTTACACTGAAGCTGGCTGCACTCTCATATAACACAAACTCCTTTAAGTTTCTGTCAGTGATTTTATGAACCCTGCTGAGAATGCCTCTGACTTATCATATTTAAACTTCACTGACAGCTGTGTGTGGACAGTTTGCAGACAAAGAAATAATTGTAGCCTATGTAGCCTGTTTGTCCAACTTGCCCATAGTCCCCTCTAACACAGGGACTATAAGACCCATCTCTGTGTATATGCTGAGCACACCTAAATGTATTCAGCTCCTGCATAAAGTCCAGTGTTTATGTTGCTGGATAGTGCTGTGTAGTGGGACCAGTAGTTGTGGCATTCCTCTGGTGTTTGGGGTCTAACATGAATCCATGAAGCCCCTGATAGTTTGGGAAGCCATGTTGTTTACTCCTACAGGTTTTCGTCCCTTAAATCAAACAACAGGCAGCTCATTTCCATCAGCTCCATCACCAACATCTCCACCTCTTTTTAGGAAAAAGAGAAAAACAACAACACATATTTAACCTGCACACAGCAGACATACACACTGCGGCCTTGATGGATTGCGTGTTTCCGCGATATCGGTGATTGCTGCTCTTGCACAAATTTTCTCTGTGTGCGCGAGACCGTCCGTTCTTCACACGTTATAGATTACCTACACAACTGCACGCGCGTTTGCGTGCAAGTGTCTCTGTAGCCCTATGCGTATTTTAATTTGTAATGGGGTTTGACCATGGACTACCATTTATCATCTTTACAATCATCAGTAGGTAACCCCCTCCACACACACACACACACACACACACACACACACACACACACACACACACAGGTCAGCCACTTAACTCGCTTTAATCACAGGCGCCATTAACATCATCGCGGTGTTATGTGGAAATTAACACTGAGACATAAACTTGCCGTCGCCTTCATATTTCAGAGGAAAATGCTCCAGTGATCGTTCAGGCTCGCGCGCTGACGTTTTCCCGGCAATTTAACATTTTCATAAACAATAAATTAGCGCGGAATTTAGACACGTTTTGTTTTGACTTCTTCTTCTTCTTTTCTCACGCTTCTTTGGAAATTAACCTGTTTCTTTCGTTTTTTTTAAATGACTTTAAACTCAACACGGTCAAAACAGCAACACGGGTCTTTCCCCCGAGTTTTTATTTCATTCCTTAAATGAAATGAAATAAAATTATCAGGCACAACGTTTTCCAAAAATATTATCCCTCCAGTGCTGGAAAAGTAGCTTAAATATGTTTGAGCATAATATTGTAAGGAAATAATGTGAATATTTCCTTTTAAACAGAAACCGATCACATTATATGGGCTTTGATAAATACTACTATTACTACTACTAATAATAATTATGAAATATTTTATATTTATAGCAACACCATAGAAATGTAAACTAACTGACATAACTATATAACTAAGTAAATAACATTATTATTTTTTAAATGGTCACGCGTTTTCAGGCCTTTAATATTTATTCATTCACTAATCTATTTATGTTTATGATTTCATTACGTATTATGATTATCATAACAACAACAAGAATAATAATATTTATTCAATATTTTATATGGATCGCAACACCATAGAAATGCAAAGTAACTGAAGTAAATGTATAACTAAATAAATATTTTTTTATGGTCACGCGTTTTCAGGCCTTGAATATATATATGATAAAATATGATAACAACGATAATCATTATAATTAATATTGTTGTTAATTCTATTCAGAATTTTAAATGTATTATTTATCTATTTGTATAACAAATAAACAACATATTTTAAAACTGTTCACGCGTTTTCAGGCCTTTATTATTTATTTTTAATTGATTTGATATTTGATATTTGTGTGTTTATTATGGGTTGTATCTGCTTGTATTGGTGATGAGGAGCAGCGCCGAGCACCGGTAGTTTTACGGTATAATCTTTGTAGGTTAAATCCCTCGGACAGGCCCGATTCACCTTCAGTTTCCTGAACGCATTTAGGCTAATTTCACTTATTAAATAATAAATTATGTCTCACATATGATACATCAAATGTTCAAATAATCCTCTGGAGCTGATCATGCTGTGGACTATCTGAGTTCATGTCCAGACTGAAATCAGTAGGTTCGCAATTTTTTTTTAAAGCTCCAGCAAATAAACAAAGGTAAAACTAAAACTGCTCAAGTACCAAAAAAACCAAAAAAAACAAAAAAACAAACAAACAAAAAAAACATATGCTGATTTATAAGTGGTTATAAAGTTCATTTGCAAGGGTTTTATATCAGCATTAAATGGTTTAAAAGAAAAAGGGAAACATAATTTTTTACAACCAGTACTCTTGACTTGAGATGCGACTCTTTGTTCAGTCTCCTTCAGATAAGCAGATTCTGAAAAAAATGTAGAAACCAATAAGACAAAAAATATTATTATTGTTATTTTAGTAAAGTTTGAATATGGTTTACACACATCATACACGCCTTTACGCATGTTCTTTTTTTTTTGGAAGCGCGTGCGCTTGTGGCTTGCATGTATATATTAATTCCACTTTTCTTTAAACAGACACACACACACACACACACACACACACACACACACACACACACACACACACACACACACACACACACAC
>JBBMJY010000020.1:26103826-26113847 GCA_037833715.1 Toxotes lorentzi
GTGTGTGTGTGTGTGTGTGTGTGTGTGTGTGTGTGTGTGTGTGTGTGTGTGTGTGTGTGTGTGTGTGTGCGTGTTTGGGGTCAATATATTTATATGTAGAGAGGCTTTGTGCCAAGAATCGGTGCCAAAGTAAGAAAGTAGTGAGCAAGTGTAGGAGCAAGTATGAGCCTTTCGCTCTCTCTCACCCTCTCTGTCTCACACACACACACGCACACACACACACACTGCTGTGCCCAGTGGCAGCTAAAAGTGTTTAAGTGTGTATTTGTCTCAGTGCCAGTTTCCTTCCATTAGAGAGACAAAGCAGCTGGCAAAGCCTCATACAACCTGTAGCACAGTAAACACAGTCATCCACAGCCTTCTGAAACATATGGCAGAGTCAAACGCTCAGCCATAACCCTATATACCCTGTATCACAGCAAAACATTGAACATGACCTGCTAAAACTAGAGGTAAGCCACTGGAGAGACTGGTTTCATTTGGTTCCGGTCACCTCAGTGTCTATGTGGACATCAATGTCACTGTGCTTGAGTCTCCTGTCTTAGTATAGCATTGAGCACCTTTGGATGGAACTATAACCTGATATGGTGACATTATCTTGTCCACCCATTTACAATGCACACAATGTCACACTCAGTACGATAAACCTGCTCTTATTTCACTGTATATATAAGCAGTTGGATGATCAGTCAGGCTGTAAACAAGCATTTTGGACAAATTTTGCAAGTTTATTTGGAGGTATGTAATGGATGTTTACAGTAAATTATTTTGAAAATAATTTTACTGCTAGCTTCTTTCCTCTTCCAGATGTGTTCAGCTGACATAGGTGTTTGTTTGCAGCCTGTGAGCATTTGACTGACTTTGGTGAGTACAAATTGATTACTACTGATTTACACAGATTTTTCATCAATCCTCATATTTGCTACTGTTTACAATCTCCGTTTCATGTAATACTAATGAGACTACACTGATTACACAGAGAAGCTCTGAATATACTTTTCTAGCTTACTCACTACATTTGTGTGTGCGTGTGTATGCACAAGTATGTTTGTGTGTGTATAGAATGGATAAGAAATGCTATCTTAACTAACTCTTTCCACGATGAGGTCACTGAAACACGAGCCCTGTGAATATGTGTGTGTTAGTGTGTGGTGGAATAACTGAACACACAGTTGGACCCACAGTCTGGTTCCCATGGTATTAGTAGTAGTGGTGCAGTGCAGGAGATATGAGTGTTTGTGTGTGTGTGTGTGACAGAGAGAGGTGCCAGTGTTATCAGCGGAGTAGTAGGAAGGTTATGCTACACTAACAGGAATGTCTCTCATCAGTCTTGACACAGTCCAGCTGTCTCTCTTTCCCCCTGTCTGTTGTTCTCTCTCTCTCTCTCTCTCTCTCTCTCTCTCTCTCTCTCTCTCTCTGATACACACACACAAAATACAAACACTTGAATTCTTTGTACAGGTACCTTTATATAGAAAACGTGTATTTTCAAATGTAGCTGCTCTCAGATCTCTCACACTCACCTGCTTCTTTTTCACTGTGGTATGAATTAACCCACGACCACTGCTCTGCCCTGACTGACCACATAAACACACAATCTGCACAATCTGCAGCTGGAGTCCAACTACACCCGAAACACACACCTCCAAGAGTCAAGCACTGCAGAATCACAAATACTCAATCCACCATTTATGACACCTCCTCGCCTCACTCTCAAGAATGAGATCCCATTTTACAACACCCAGAACCACAGAACGAAATTTATATGAAAGGTGATGTCATTTTCATTGATGTCATTCAACTGCTACACTGTGGATAAAACACATTTAAAAAATACTGACAGGCTGATGTGTATAATTTGTTACAGAGAACAACACAAATTAATTACAGAAGAATTTGTTTATAGTTGTATGACAAATTTCTTATGCATAGATAACAGAAAAAAAAAATCTAACGTCTTGGCACAGCTGATGGAATGGTAATTTGGAGCTGACCTGATTTTCTTAAAGGTTCAAAGCAAGTACATGAATAATTTAGCTGTTGCCTTGACAGTGTTGTTGGTCTGATCTCATGGTCCTTGCATATCATGTGCACTCACACACTTTGGCTACAGTATTAAAGAGGATTCATCTATACCTTATATGAGCTATAGTTTTACCATGCTTGGTGTGATTATATTAGCCACAATAATCATGACACTAACAAACCCATATAAGCCCAAAATGTTCAAATATTTTTGTTATATTACATGTGGTGAGATAATTATTAGTATGTGGGATGCTGAATCTTTCAGGTGCAATAAACACAAATCATCCCTGTGGTAGTGATAGTCCTTTGCTTCCAACTAAGCAGTAACAGGATTATTCTGTTTTGTGGATAGAGCAATCATTCATTTGTTCCTCGTTCAGGACCTGTTCAGGAGGATCATTGTCAAACTTTCACACTGAGCATCCTCACAGCCTAGTGGTGTAAGATGGTTACAATGATAATACACTGTCCCTTGTTTGAATCTAAGGAACTCTCTTCCCCCTCATTTCCCATCTGTCTTCACTGTCAAATAAAGGAAAAATGCCAAACAAATTATCTTTAGCCTCACCATCAGAAGCACCATAAATAACTGCCTCCATGCCTCAGTCTCAATGAAAACTCAACATGATAAGAAGTGGGTTGTGGCAGGGTTGTTGTGTTGGGGCCATGGGTGTAAATTATTGTAGGGATGTGTCTCTGCCACTTTTCTCATTACTAATCTGATATGAACTACATTTGCGTTTAAATCACAAATAATTTCCATCTGCCCCATAAAGGGTTAATAGAAAGTTTCTATCTATTCTGTATCTATAATCATAAGGCTACTGTAGTTAACATTACAGTTCATTATTTTCTGCTGACACATGAGATAATTGGCTGATTGGCATCATGGATGGTAAGAAAAAGGGAGACATGAGGTCTGTGTCCCAGGGAGCGACTGAAGGCATGGATGCTCTCACTCACTTTTATAACTGCTCCTAATATGGAGCTTAACCTATGACCACTCCTTCACCTCTATCTTCTATACACCATTACTTCAAGTTCCAAGTTCTGTAAACAATGGTGTATCATGTCTTCCATCATTTATATTAAAAAATAACATCTACCTAAACCTGTAAACAGTGTATTTTCTTCCCACAAAAATACATTAAAGAAGATTTCTTTAATCAGTTTAAAGAAAAATAATTGATCACATTCAATCACTTGATTACTAAAAATAAATGATCAGTTTTACATACAGTTTTAACAGATTCCATTATTTATTATTTCTAATAAATAAATAAAAAAAGTGTTCATTGTTTGTTAAATGCAGTGTATGAACAAAATCACTGGCTTTACATCTATCAGCAAATAACATTTTCCAGTTAGCACATGTTTGCTGAGTTAACTTTATACAGTATGTAGTGTTGTTTGTTTGTTTCCTTCATTTTCATTTAGCTTTGTTATTTACCGACATCAGAGAGGGACAGAAAATGAAAGAGATAAAGCCAAGGTCAGGCAGGGAAAGAAAAGACAAGTGAACAGGTGAGAATTTGCACTATGGGCTGTAATGTTACTGCAAACAGCACGTCTGCTCATCAAGTGTCACTATAGGTATCAGAAAGACATGTGTGCTGTAATGTTCTTGAGTGAGCACATCCTTCAAATGTAATTGTTAAAAAACAATTTATCCCATGTGCAAGACCAAGATTAGACAAAGATGATTGTCAGTGACAGTGTATTACAATGTGGTTTTCCATACAAGCATCAGACACAGACCATGGCAGACAGAGATAATGCTTTCACACATGCACTGCAACTCTGAACTTATCTAGACATTATCCGGAGGAGCAGTGTGAGAATGCACTGAACATCCGGTCTGAATCAAGTTGGACCGGACATTAAAGCGACTTTACCCCTCCAGCTCTCCATGTAACGTGTGAATGGAGCCAATGTGTGTCATTATCCAGAGAATTCAGGTGCTCCCCCTCAATTAAGCAAATGAAGTATTTTCAGTAGATGAGAACGCATCTCATGTGGACAATCTATAGTTGTGTGCTTCATCTGTGAAAGGATAACAAAGGACGATGCCTGGACACAAATCTCTGGACATTGTCCAGAGTTCAAGTGAGAAAAGCTCTGAGCTTTGTCTAAGACTGTATTCCTGCTTCTGATGTTTATAAAACATTATTAATGGGATTAATAATTCATAACAGGTTCATGTAGTTAGTGTCATAAGACATTTAAATGTTTACACATAAAATGTACTATATACACTGTAGCCCATAAAGTTCGAATAATTGTTCCTCTTTTTATTCCTATTTATACACATCAGTAATCACATGGGAAGAGATCGATCAATAAAGTTTTGAGAAGATATGCACTTTATCTATCAAGAATAAATCACGTTGTCACAATCATTTCATAATAAGAGGTAAAATATATTTTATTCCAACTTTATGGGCAACAGTGTATGTGCAGTTTAGTGTATGAGATACCAAGCAAATGGGAACTGGTGAGCTTAGTGAGACATCAGACTACAAGTCTCCATATTGTGTCGAAAGGAGCCAGTTGAGGTGGTTGGAGCATCTGATTGTGATGTCCCCTGGGTACCTTCCTTTGGAGGTTTTCTGGGCATGCCCAGTGGGGTAGACCCAGAAGCTGCTAGAGGGATTACATATGCCATCTGACCTGGGAATACCTCAGGATTCCTCAAGAGGAGTTGAAAGCTTGGGAGGGGCTTGGGAGAGAAGACAGCAAGTGGCTAGGGACTGTCTTGAAAACATTTCAAGTGCAGTGCATTACCTTGCTAAGCAGGGTACAGCCGTAAGACGCCAAGCATCAAGACAGGAATATTTAGTCCAGCTTTTACAGCTGCTTGCTAAGGGCGACCATGTTCTCACTGACTAGTTATTCCAGTCTCATGACTCTACCAGTGCCCAAATTCAAAATGAATTCCTCCACTTATTTAGCATCACAACTGACAGAGAGATAACAACTTACATACAATCTCAGCCAGTTTAATAGCACAGCGTAATCACTGACAGCACCCAAGACTGTGAAAGAAAAGGAATCCATATGCTTTAGATATGTAGACTGGTTCCCCATGAAGTTTTTGTGGGACTACAGGGGGTCTTAGGAACCAACAGGGGAAGAGATAACTAAAGTAGCTGCTGTTGTCATTCAACAAAAGACTTTCACCGGCTTGTTTGATCAAACCTACAATGGTGCGGTAAATATGAAAAGTTTCCTGGAACATAGGCTCTGGTGAAGAGACACCAACCACTGCCATTTTTTCCTTGCTCATTGCACAGTCTACTTGAAATGCTTCACCCATAATCCTTGAGTCTTTGCTTTAGAGCCATGGTGTCTAAGCAACCAGTCCGGAGATTTCAATGTTCAAGGCAAATGCAGGACCAAAACCAAAACACAGCCCTAAAACCACTGTGTCCCATCCAGGGATTAAAATGGGCCAGAACACTCTGGAACAGCACCGTCCGGCCCGTTCGAATATATAAGTAAATAATAAGTAAATAAATCTGATTGGCAGTGTCATAAATACCATAATAATGTGGACAGGTGGACCATCCAAAAATCTGTTTTTACCAGCCCTGCCAGTCTCATTCAGGGTGCATGTGCGTTGTGGGACTGTGCTGAGAAGACATTTGTAACCCCATCTCCTAAAATCAACTGCATGTAACAATACAGGAGGGGAAAGAAGACATGGGGTCATGCTGAAGTAGACAAAGAAATATGTTGATTTCAAGCTGCTGTATTGAGCAAAACTTCTTTTACTGCACTGCTGCTTTTCCATCTGGAAGAAAAAAAAAATCAAAAGGCCATGACAAAATTTGTCAAAGCTAAGTGATGAGCATGTTTGTATCAACACCAGTTATAGTGGGGGAGAGAAAGTAATGATAATAAATACACAGTAAATGAACAGATAAATGTACAAATGCACATGTGCAAAAAGTAAAGTGAAAGGTAGAATCACCGGGCATCTTCAGCATTAGCATACAGCAGGACCAGGGACCTGTTTCCTCTGGTAGTCCAGTTCACAAACTCCCCGGAGATCAGGAAGAAAGCACCAGAGTGCAGAGTCTGGAGTCTCTCTGGAAACTGATGGTGTCACACACAGTTGCTGGGTTAGCGGAGGGGAGGGATGTAAACAACAACCAAGTTGGGGTGTATATGAGAACTCCCTGGACATGTGGTATGGATGGAACTGTTACTACTGGACATAAGAGTTCAGTGTCTTAACTGCAGAAATGTTCCTTTACAGTAATGTGACCACCATCTGGCACCATCTGTTGTTAATAAAAGCAGCAAGCCTGTCGCCTCTTTTCTTTCCACTCTCAGATTTATTCCTTTCCACCCAAACCGTCTGAAAGCCATCAATGGTAGCGATGGGATCCGGAGTATCTTTCTGTAGCCATGTATCTGTGAAACTCATAACACTACAGTCAAGGAAGTTTGTCTGATTCCTCACTAGGGCTGCTAGCTTGTCCATCTTGTTGTCCAGTGATCTTATTTTACACAGTCAGCACAAATAATAATAACAATAATTATAATAATTAACAATGATAATTATCATTGATTATTATTAATAATAATAATAATAATGAAAAAGTGCATGTTCAGCAAGGTCATGGGGACAGCAAGTGGCTTTCAATCAGAGATCCAGACAGTCAGTACACGTGCATCCACATTCTGGAAGTCTTTATGTCAGGTCAAGTCAATTAACAAAGAGCAGGACTACTAAAAAGACTAGCAATTAGGACTAACAATTCGGACTAATAATAATAATAATAATTAAGGAGGCTAATAATGGGGGTAGTAGTTGACCCACATCCACAGATCCAGACTCTACAGAACCACAAGTAAGCCTGCATTCTGGGAGTGCTGTGTTCTAGTAGGGTAATAGGTACTACGAGCTCCTTAAGATGCGATGGTACCTAACCACTGAGGGCTTTTAGGTAAGGAGCAGGAATTGAAATTCTCCATTTGACAGGGAGCCAATGTAATTGCTTCTCTACACCACAAATATGATCTCTTTTCTTGGAGAGTCTTAATAATAATGACGAGTCTTAATGATAATCAGGACTTGAAATAATCCAACCTAGAGGTTACTAAAGCATGGAGACGTTCTTCTGCATCATTTTGAGACATGATTTTTGTAAGATTACGAAAGTGAAGAAAGGCAGTCTTTGAAGTATGTTCTATGTGGGCTTTCCAGATGAAAGCTTTGATCAATAACTCTGAGACTCTTTACAGTGGCCAGGGCAATGTCATCTAGAGGAACTATATCATTAGCTATTGTGTTTCTGAGGTGTTTGGGCCAATTACAATAACTTCAGTTTTGTCTAAGTTTAATAGCATGTCCTTAAGGCCTGTTTGAAGTTTAGCCACCTGACTGGTTTCCTCTGGCTCCACTGACAAGTGCAGTTGGACAAGTAGATGCCAAGTAAATGTCCCAGTCTCTGTAATAGGATGTAATGGTCAAGTCCTTTGCCTGATGCAGTTAGTGGGTCATTTGTAACTTGTAACAGCAGTGCTGTCTCTGTGCTATGAGTCTGTAGTTGGCTAAAACACCTGGATCAAGAGTCAGCTTTTTAAGAAGAGGTTTAATTACAGCTATAGCTACTACAGGACTGTGGTACATAGACTGTTAATAAGGAGGAATTTATCATATCTAGTAGAGACGTGCTGACTAAGGGTAAAGTTAGTTGGTGAAGATTGATGGGAGACAAACTGTCCAAATATACATCAGGTTTTACAGCTGTTTCTAATATTCCAGTGTTTGAAGATATATTGTTGCTGGTTGAGGGCAGGAGGTGATGGATTTTGTCTAACAGACAGGATTTTATCATTAAAGAAGCTCATTAAGTCGTTACTACTGAGAGCTACAGGAACACATGGATCAATGGAGCCGTGACTCTGTCAGCCTGGCTACAGAGCTGAAAAGAAACCTGGGGCTGTTTGTATTATCTTCTATTAATGAAGAGCAGAGGGCTGAACTACGTATATATGTTTTAAGACTATCTTTCCAGGCTAAGCAGGATTCTTCCGGTTTGGTGGAATGCCATATCCTTTAGTTTTTAGGTTGTTTGCTTAAAAATGCAAGTTTGGGAGTTAAACCATGGAGCAAACCTTTACTGTCTTCTTTTTTAGAGGGGCATCAGGTTCAAGTATCATTCACATTGAGCCTGCAGCACTGTCAACAAGTTGTTCAGTTTGGGAGGGACTAAAGTTAGCAATATCAAGACATGGCAATGAAGTAACCGCTGATGGAACCACTTCCTTAAATTTAGCTACAGCACCATCAGACATCTAGTAAAGACATTCTTGCCTAATGGTGGGTAGTCCAGTAATAGGAATTCAAAAGTAAATACACAGTAGTCTGATAAAAAAAGGATTCTGTGGAAAGTTTATTAAATGTTCAGTCTCGATGACATATGCCAGAGCAAGGTCAAGAGTGTGGTTAAAACAGTGAGTGGGTTTATTTACACTCTGAGAAAAGCCTCTGGAGTCTAATAATGAGGTAAACACAGGCTATTATTATGTCCATGTGGATATTAAAATCGCCTACTATAATTACTTAATCTGTATTAAGGACTAAACCTATACTACAACAAATAGTACTCTATAGCAAATAGAATTAGTTATTGGACATTAGTGTTTCCCATGTTGGGTGAGAAAGACAAAGAGAGAGGCTTTTGACTGAGTTCTGAGTGAGTTTAGGGTTCAGGGTTGATTAACAGAGTTGAGCTGAAAACGGCTGCAGTTCCATCTCCTCAGACAGAGCCTCGAGGACTGTAAATGTTACAGTGATGGGTTCAGTTTGGCTCAGAGTCTTCGTGACACAGCCAGGTTTCAGTAAGACAGAATAAATCAATATGATCATCTGAAATTAAATCATTTATTAATACAGATTTAGTGGTTGAATGATGGTCAGATTAAACAGGGGCCCAGAGAAAACTACGGAGTCCGACATTGTCTTTGCATATGTACACACCAACTCAACGTTAATTTTAGTAACTTCTGACTGGTGTAATCAGATGTTGTTGCCTCCAACGTGAAAAACAATCTTAGTAAATTTACGTTTATCCTTAGTGTCTACCTTAGCGTTTATTCAGCGTCAGGCCCAAGGAATGCATTTGACTACGGTCGCTGGTGTTGCTAAATTCACATTTCGCAAAATAGAACTGCCAATAATCTGAGTGGGGGGAACCTGTTTGAAACACGAAAAGGTTGGCGGTGAACCGAGGGCTTCTTCTTAGGGCTGCGCTTCTTGTTACGGCCAGTCACCGAGCTGTCCTGGCTTGCCAGCTCCTCTGGAGTCACGGGGAGGAGAGTAGGGGCTATGCTGATCAGCCACTGGCTAATGGGGGCTGGCTAACCACAACAGCAAATGACTGGGTTTCCATTGCGAAGAACTACATGTACAGTTCACCGAGCCTCACTTTCAATATAGCAAATAAACTTCATTTATTATATTTACCATTATCACGAAAGGAGGGGAGAGCTATGAGCGCTTGAGCACAGCAAGTGTAGCTGCTGTAATGAAGAATGTAGCTAAATTAACTTGGTAGACTCAGAACAGTATGCCTACCACAGCATGTCAGCAAGTCAGTAAGAGTCTCAAGAGGTCTTTACACTGTGTTCCAAATTATTATGCAAATTGTATTTAAGTGTTATAAAGATAAAACTTTTTGTTTTTCAATTAAACTCATAGATGGTATTGTGTCTCAGGGCTCTTTGGATCACTGAAATCAATCTCAGACACCTGTGATAATTAATTTGCCAGGTGAGCCCAATTAAAGGAAAAACTACTGAAGAAGGACATTCCACATTATTAAGCAGACCAACATTTTCAAGCAATATGAGAAAGAAAAAGGATCTCTCTGCTGCTGAAAAGTGTGAAATAGTTGAATTCCTTGGACAAGGTATGAAAACCTTGGATATTTCACGAAAACTTAAGCGTAATCATCGTACTGTTAAGAGATTTGTGGCT
>JBBMJY010000020.1:26125308-26136342 GCA_037833715.1 Toxotes lorentzi
ATCAACAAACACTGAGCATCAATAAGTCAGGTAGCTGCTATTTACTGATGATCACTTTGCATTATATTAAAGTGTATAACCAGGAGTTAGTTATAACCAGAGTTAGTGGACTGTTAATTTTTCATTATGAGTATTATTATTATAGCAACTGATGAAGAAGATGAGCCCCATTAATTTCAAAACCCAAGAAAAATGTCTTGCTGATTTGTTGTAATAACTCACATATCAAATGAGTTACTTAGCCTGTAACAACACATTTTTTCCTCCAGTTAAACAGAAGAAGAGCTGATGCGTAATAATATAATTATAACTGCTAAGCATCAACAATGTAATTTTTGCAAGCAAAAAGAACCCTGGAGAAACCTGCTTATACAAACGTGACAGTGCATGAATCTCTGTTTGTCTCATGTTATCTTTACTCACACACAGACGCAGACAACTGGGAGGAGAATGAGAAACAGTGGGAGGAGAGGAGCATACCATCAACCATAGAAATGAATGCCCTACCTCATGTAGAGAGATGCCAGAAGAGAAAGAAGAACATGGGAAATGGAAGATGAAAAATAATCAGAGTTACAGATACAAGTGGTTACTGGTGATGCAATGAGGGATTCAGATGAATTCTAGGAAATGTCAGCTTATGTTGAGAAAAAAATGTTATGCTTCTGTCAGCAGTAAACTGGAACATACAACACAGTATGCTGCTGCACTGGAAGCATGTTTCATTCTAACTACACATGTTTGGCTATGGCATAAAATTAAAAATAACGTTTTCTGTATGGGCACAGTGGAAATCATCAAAGCAGCTACAGCAGCTACTGTACTGTTAGCCTGAATTATGTTAAAATCCCTCTAATGGCTTGGCACCAGCGACTGAAATGACGGTTGGATGGGTTGGTTGGTTGGTTGGTTGGTTGGTTGGTTGGTTGGTTGGTTGGTTGGTTGGTTGGTTGGTTGGTTGGTTGTCCTCTGTCTGTTGTCCTGGGGTACTTGGTTTATGACCAAACAATCTCAGCAGTCAAATGTTAGAATGCTCACATGCTAAACTTTAATTGTGAAGATATTACTGGCTAAACATCAACATATTAATATTGTTGTTGTTAGCATGTTAGCATATTGACATTATATGTCAATATAATGTATATAATGCTGCTCCTGTATCTCTGATCACTTCTGATCAGGTAGAGGGAAAGGAATTGACAGTAGCAGTTTCTGTTCACGGACACATCCTGTGTCCTCTCTTTTAGTCTGTTTAGTACCAAACAGCATTAAACACTGATACTACTACCAAAGCAGTGTGTATACTGTTCAGAGTTTCGTTTCAGTATTGACCATCTTCTTAGAGAAAATCTGTATCATGACGATATGATTTAGGCCACATATCCACGGAGGTGACCCCTAACTAACCCATTCACTAATACCAGCTGACACTAACACTGGCTATTTCTGTGTCCTAATTGGCTGTTCAAACACTTTGTTGTCCAGTCAGATTTAGGGGCGGGATGAGGGTGACACACAGAGAAACTGGCAGTGCAATTACAATAATAACACTACTACTGCTCCTTTGTGTGTGTGTGTGTGTGTGTGTGTGTGTGTGTGTGTGTGTGTGCAGCTTTAAGCTATTACCAGGCTTTTGGGTATCTATTTTTTTTCCTTCTTTGAGACCCTGACCCGAGTGGCGTCTCCACACTGACACACACATCCTGAGTTTCTGCAAGTAACTACAGCAGCATCTCTGTTTTACCATTCTTCTTACTCCTCTGCTATATTTTACCTCTCCTTACCCACTGCCCTACCTACCTACTTTTGATAGTTCATTAATTTCATTCAGAATACATAAACATGAGCTGTATTTTCCAAATCCAATGTCCACAACATGTCTTTCTAATGCCATCGTAATTTTGCAAAATCAACTGCAGCAGCAAGTAAGACAACAATTATTCTGATTAGCAACATTAAGTGCTGATGCAGGAAATAGGGTGATATTCCTGGGTGACAATAGTGCAGCAAAGAGTTCAGATGTTGGGCTGAGTGTGGAGGATGGTTATTTTTTCATTTAACCATGACAACCGTCCATCTGTAACCTTTACCAAGTGCTTTTAGTTGCCCAATCTTAAATCAACCAATGCTGCTACACAGATATAAACAGCTGGATAACAGGAACGTTAAGCTTAGCTCAGCTTAGCTTATAACAGTCCCACATGCTCTGTGCAGGCATTCCTCTTCAGAGGAGAGTGCTGGTGTTTTTGTTAATGGTAAAATGAACATCACTTATTTAGCGCTTTCCCCCCTTAACAGACAAGCCACCTTTGCCGCATTTGCCCATTGACAAACACACTGCTGGTGGTGCAACTGCCTAGCTTATTTTGTCATTTTATTTTGTTGTTTATTTGTTTATTTTGTAAATAATTTTATTAGACTTTATAGTCAAGACCGATTCACCAGATCAAAGTGTGCAGGAGGCACAACATGATGCAAAAAAGTACACTGCAGAAATCACAGTGTTTTGTTTCAGAAGTTCCTGAAACTCGTCTCTCCGGTATCAGTGAATAGCCATTAATTTGGTTGGTTCACCCTTTTAGTCCAGTTTGAAATATGTCAGCAACATAAAATTTTTGTGCAAGCAATGAGGGTCCCCAGAGGATGAATCCCAATGACTTAGGTGATCCCCTGACCTTTCCTCCAACAACACATTTGTCATTTTGAGTGAAATATTTCAAACGCTATCAGATGGATTATGATGAAATTTGGTACAAAAACCTATGTTAGCTCCTGGATGAATTTCAGTAACTCTGATGATTACTTTGGTCAACTTTTCATCCACTGCCCATTGTCATGTCATTTAAATTTGTCTAATGCTTTGGTGATTACCAAGCTCACTTCATTCCCATCAGCCTTGGCTGTAGCATACTTTGTGTTTAGTGTTATATAGCAAGTGTTGGAAAGCATTCTAAACTTAGATGGTAAACCATATGTTATAATTCAGCATATTAGCATTGTCTTTGTGAGTATGTTAGAAACATTTAGCTCCATGCTGCTACACTCAGCACAATGACCTTTGCAGTTTGGCGTAATAGGCTGATGGAGGAAAGGAATGATTCTATGAGGTCTCTCATGTAGAATCTGTTCCCAGGGGAATAAATACATCAACTTAAGTCAGTGGAGACCAGACTGACCAGACAATGTGCTTCTTCATTCATCACAAACCTTTGGACTTGGCTTTAGATTTGTCTATTGTTACACAGTCATTTTTGCATCAATGAGCCCAGTGAGAAACAAGCGTATAATGCTTATAATCATTAGGACTGAAGAGGAGAACTGATCATAGAATTTGCTCCATGTAAGTGTAGTCAGAAGTGAGCTAAATCCAGCGTGTCTTTATACACCCAAAAGGAAGGATGTCTGCTGTTATACTGTTAGGATTGGTTAAGGTTGGCACTGGGTTGTGAGAAGTATGGCCTTTGTCACCTCTTCCTGTTTGTGACATCCATGGATAGGATATCAAGGCTGTGCAGGGCTGGACAGTAACCAGTTTGATAACAACAGGGTGGCATCTCAGTTGTTTAAAGAAAATGGTTTTATCAAACCACGAACAGGATCAAAACAAAGAGGGTCGGCGCCTCCTACGAGTCTGTTGTTTTAAAGTCGAGTTTAATGGTAAGAACACCACCTCAGTGCTTCCTTGTGTACATAAAACTGAACAAACTACACTTTTGACCTTGCTGGAATTAAGAGCTAGGGGGACTGCATTTCTGTGTGTGCTTGAAAGGACCATTTGGAGGAAGTTACTGGCAATAATACACCTTTGCAACTCTACCGTGGCCCCTATACACAGTAAGGAAATGGAAGTTTGAATGCATGTATGAAAGAGTGCAATTGTTTGGTCCTATTTCTGGTTTCTTGGGGAAGAGGTAAATTGGATTGGTTTGAATTCAAGATATCACTCTTCCACAAAGCCTTAGACTCATGCTTTGATTGTCCATCTATCTATCTGCGGGTGGAGCTAACTCGCTGTAATGCACTGATATATTCTCACAGGGGGAAAAGGCCACATACAGCGAGCGCTTGTCTGTCTTCTTGTGTCCGCAGGCTACATGTTAGTTAGGAACACTAACGAAGAGAAATGATCCTTTTAACTTCAAGTGCGCTGTATGGGCTACACAAAGACACACACACTTTACACGTAGCTCGTCAGTGTGTGAATGGCTAGCCAGTGACATTTTCAGTCTTTCACTGTCAAAGACATAAGAGACACTAATCACTGTGGCGGTGCTGCCACACAAGCACAATAGGCTGCAGTGTGTGCATGTGTGTGTGCAGTAGTGGTCTGGCGATTCTTTCATGGCTTAATGAGGTAAGCAACAACATGCCTGAGGCCATGCTGGAGACAGGACACACACACACAGAGTCACAGAAGCTGGGCTAAAGATAGTTGCTTTTTGAGTTGTCAAACTTCAGTGGAGTGAATCATAGGGTCAAACAGAGTTAACCTCACTGACTCAGGGTGGCGAGCCAAGGCTTGTTCTTTATTTACTTCGTAGAACTTTCTTTCACTATCGTCTGCTTTATGACAGATATAACACCTGATGACAGCTACATATCAAGTGATGTTAAAAAGCAGAGTTCATGTAAACTATTACCACTTGGCCTTAACTAAATTTACTTGCTCCATTTTTATATTTACTCCTTCTAGAACAGGGATGGGAATCTGTCTGCAGGTTTTTAGTCCAGCTAAAGACAACATTAGGTGGAGAGTAGAAATTCATAAACACTGGATGCTCTTCATTTGTATAAATCATGCTACTCTGTGCTGCACATTGTATGGTGTGTTTACATATGTTCGTCTCTGGTCTGCATGAACAGTTTGTTTCATTGTTGATCTTTTTGTTACGGTACCTTTGCATGATTTGGCCTCTGTCCACCCTGAAGCCAAATTCTTTCTCTGATAATTGGAAAACACATTTTGAATAAACACAGTGGTTATCAACTACCAACAAGCTGTTTTTGTTCCATTGTAAATGGCTTTAAGTTGAGTTAAATTACCACATAAAATTCATTTATATCTTTTAGATGATAATTGTGGCATTTTATTTTTAGACAAAAATAGAATGAGGTCAGACAGGGTGAGTGTTAATTGTTAATGGAGCTTTGGTGTCCAAAAATATGTTTTACACTCTCATCTTAGGTCATTAAAATTGAGCATAGTGTTAACTGAGGCAGGCCATGAAGTCAAGCTCAGCTCACAGTGCCAGAACATGAGCTGATCTAAATGCCAGCCCACATCATGATGTCTCAACTCACTCCCTTCCAAGCATCCAATATGCAGATGTCATACAAGGTGCCCTATTTAAGCTGCTTTAGCCTGCCACCCTTCCTGCTTCCTTTGCAAACTTTGCAAGCTCCCCCACATGAGAATGACCAGGATGTCTGCATACGTGCTTCAGCTTACCCTGGTGCTCATCACGTCAATCCCTGTCCTTGGCAGATAGCCTGCAAACATTAACATCATTCCAACAAGCATCAGTGGCATCACAGTCCTGCTGGGAAGTACAGGCCCAGTCTCCACCAGGGTTCCACTCTTTCCTTCTGCTGCTGAAATTTCACAAACCAAACCCAAGCCAGTCAATCTAGTTAAAATCTTACTGTGCTCAGTGCTAAGCTCATTATGAATCATGGAGATATATGGATATGTAAGTGATGTAACCACTGACTATCCCTCTGAGCCGAGCTGGCCAATCTATCCAGCCATCATTTCCAATCTGGCCATGACCTGTTGAGGAACATTATTTTATAAATACCCAAGCCTTTCTCAAGCCCTCAACCTGGAGAGACCAAAGTGATGCCGCTTGTGACTCCTGTGTGTTATAATTTTCATTAAAGTGTGTGCAAAGTCTGTAATTGTAAATACTTTCATGCTTGTAGCTATTGGGAACATGGGGATCAGAAAAAAATAAAGCCATCAACCCTTGTCAACATCCATGATCTGGGGAAGGCTCTGAAAAAGCATCCTAACTGCTGTTTTGTCACTTATTTGATTACAGGACTGGTTCAAGCTTTCATAGCTGGTTTGTCTTGGTTACCAAAAGTGTAATTTGTTTGCACTAATTTACAATGTGCTTTCGAGGAGCCTGAGATAGTTGATTCAGTACTTATAAAAGAGGTTCATAAAGGTTTCTTTATTGGTCCAATTTATAAATTGCCCTCTATAACCTGGTAAAAGCACTTAATCATTCATTTATCTACTCCTCATTTTGACTGAGATCAAAGCATTAATGGTCTCATTCCTTTGGCATCTTTTTCCCTGTTTCATGGTTCCATTGACGATGCCATTAATAAGAAAGCAGGAAGGGGTGTGTGGCTAAGGCAGACATCATAGATGATCCAAGCTCTGCTTCTGGTCTCTTTTGTGCAATAAATGGAATGGCATCTCATTCTTTTACAATGGGAAAGTCAGTTCATTCATTGGTTTGGTAATTGCATGGCCTGAAGAAATGTCCGCTAACACATTACAACTACGTCTGTAATGGAAATAAACCCAGTTGTGATTGCTAAGTTACTCACTTACTGCAGATGGAAATAAAATTTTTCTTCAGCTAAAGTGGTCCTGTTCAGCTGATCTCAGTGCCAACCCACATCAGCTGATGGCCTAAGTGATTCCCTTCCATGCATCCAACCCTGTTTAAGGCACTTTAGTCTGCCTTCCCGTGCTGCTTCGTTTGCTGGCTGCTTTACAACCTGCCTCTACCCAGCTCCTCTTTTTCAAACTGAGTCTGAATTAATCAACATCATGTCTCTGGTCATTGATGCTTGCTCTGTTCTGTACCCTGGGGGTGTCTTTGCTGCCTGTCTCTCTGAGTTAGCCTTTCCATATATGCACATGGAAGGGCAGGGAGGTCTGCAGAAGGAAACAAATACATTTCTAAAGTTCTCCAGACTAAAATAAAATGAATTCACAGAACGACATAAAAAACACACACGCTCTATTTCCACGTGTGTTTATCTACCACTGGATATTAAAGCTCTTATCATGGGAACCTCTCCAATGCTGACAGAAAACCTTTCTGATCAGGACTCTGGCTTTATTGGCCACACCACATGCACTCATACACACACACACATACATGGGGCTGAAAGGTCATTAGGGGTCATTAGCAGTGCTGGCGCTGTCCTGTGCCATGAGGTCAGAATGCTAATCACATTGGCCTTAATTTGAGACAGTACAAGACACACACAGGCCCCATACAGTAGCCCTATACAGCAGGACAGAATGGATAATGTGATTGTGATAATGACTGGACATCAAACATAAAATATGACTCAATAGATGGGACCACCAAGGGAGTGACACAGAAAGTCAAAGAAAGACGGAAAGAAAGAAAGAAAAAGAAATTGAGACAGACAAGCACACAGACGTAGAATGTTTGAGCACATCAGATGAAGGCTTTATATTCCCTGTGATGGACTGTATAGCTCTGAGATCTGAACATTGTTTTCCCATCCTGCATGAGACTGATGGAAATACTACACTCACACTGAAAACTAAGTCAGTTCAAAATACTTACAATTTTTGTGATAACTGAACACCTACAAGCATATAGCTGTAATAATATTATCAGGTAAATACACTGTTGTCCAGTTGGAATAAAATATATTTTACCTCTTCTCATGAAATGATTGTGACAATGTGATTTATTCTTGGTAAATAAAGTGTATATCTTCTAAAAATTTTATCGATCAGTCTCTTCCAATGTGATTACTGACATGTATAATTTGGAAAAAGAGAGGAATGTGTCTGAAAACAAAATGATTTCAACTTTATGGACAACAGTGTACTACATCAAAAATAGATTTTCAGTAGCATTTTCAGCAGACCTGTTTTTTGAAATGTTGTGTTTTTGAAATGTCGCTGTGTTTTGACCCTCAGGGCCACTGTTCCAATGATACAGTTCAAGGGTTTTTGTTTTTTTTTGACCAGACTGGGTTCCAGTTGTGTCAACCAAGAACAGAGATCTGAGGCTGCAGTGGACACAGGCTCATCAAAACTGGCCAGCTGAAGAAAATATGTAAATCTGTCAGCTACACATTTATGATGCCAATCTCCTGTTCTACCACATCCCAAAGCTGTTCTACTGGATTGCTACTGGAGACTGAACTCACTGTCATGTTGATGAAACCAGTTTGAGACTTTATCTTTGTGACATGGAGCATTATCCTGCTGGAAGTATCCATTAGAAGATGGTGAACTGTGGACATGAAGGGATGAACATGGTCACGATTGAGGCCAGTGGGTAAGGGCATCGTTGCTTTGCAGTAGCATCTGAAAGGGGGGGCTGAATTAATGCTCCACCTGTTGTCATAAAACTAAAGTTACAAATGCATAACCTTTTTTTATGAGTAGTACTGTCTGTATGGTACCAAATAGCACATATAGCACAAAGTACACATACCCAATTTAAGAGAAACATTGACATTTGTCTGTGGAATACATTGTTTTCTAGATGCCATGTTACTAATCCTCATCTGTTTAAACATTCAGCTAAAATGCTTCAGTTGCTTTTGAAATATTTTCTAAAGCAGGTTTAGCAAACTGTTTTCACAGTTCTTCAACATGAGAATCTGAAGTTTTTATGGAACCAAATCTGCACTCGTGTGGAGTGGTAGTGTGTATGTGCTGTAGAATTAGTGCTACCCAAGGACAGAGTGAGAGAGAAGAGCAATGTTAACTAACTGTGGTGGACTGCAGCAATAAATCAGAGTGTCAGGCTGTTTATTGAAAAGACTGCTGCTGGAACGAGAATTATAAACAGTGTCTGTACTGTGTGTTAACCACAAGAAAATCAATCTATTCTATTCTGCTCTATTCTCTTCTTCTCCACAGGCAGGCGACACAACCGGTATGATTTTACAATAAACAAACATTTGACAGGAAAGGTTGAACCCTCGTTTTCTGGCATTAAGCCCAAGTAAAGCCATGGCCCAGTACTAAATAAAATTTGTCCTGCTGCAAGACTCTTACTGACTTTTTATTATTTCACTTTTACAAAAAAAGTGTTGTCCGTAAATTTCAGTTGTTGAAAATCTTCTTTCCTGCTAAATCAGCCCAGTTGTTCAAATGAGCTGTGTCTTCACATATCTTTCTGCTTTCTCTTGACAATTAAAGAGATTTTTTAAAATGATGTTCACATTTTAGGATCCAATTAAAATGAATAATTTAAAGAAGAGTTCTGGTTTCATAACTATAATGTTTCAAAGGGTTTTTCAGCTCACGCTTTATTTGTATAGAAACATTTACATTTAACTTCAATGTGTCACGTAAAAGAAGAATTGATTCTCCTATTGTTGAAATAATGCTGGCTTATGTTCACTGATCTAAAAAAAACTTATTATAATGGTTAATTGGAGTAACAGCATACAACCCAGTGGCTGCAGGTGCTTCTGGGTTCGATTTTTCCAAAACTTCCAAAACTTCATCATCCAAACAGACAACTCTCATTTTCTGTTTTTATTTGTTGTTTCATTTATTTTCAGAACACTGAACATTCACACATTCTGTTTCTGTTAGGTGCCTGTCTCACCTCTCTTCTCTGCAGACATGTTCCTCTCTCTCTCTGGCCTTCACCATATTTTGTTATTGTAATTTGCACTGCAATGCCTTTTCAGCTGGATATAATAAAACTGTGTTGTGTGTTCAAGACAATGCAAGCAAAACAAGTTTTGCTCAGAACTGTACTTAAACCTAATTTTTCTGGTTCTGGGTTGTTAGATCTTAGGCCTATGACATCATTAGTCCTGTTGGTGTCACTGTGCAATCTGCTGCATCATGGCTGTGATTCCTAACAATGGTTTTAAAGTCCAACCAAGACCTAGAAAAAGACACCATGCCTCGGTCACTGTTTGGCCTAACGTCTTCTCCTCAGTTTAATGTGTGGCTTTTGGGCTGCATTGAGGATTACCTGTGCACAGTATGTCAAACATTAACAAATGATGTAATTTTATGTTTTCATTTTACTGCAATACATTTATGTCATTTCCTGCTTGAAGGTAGGATCACTTCTTTTCTTCAGCATTCAGTGCAAATAATAAAAAAGATGAACTGACTCAATTTTGTAAATGCTTATTTCTTACTGGCAGTTCCTGACCTTGTCTTAAATTATACTGGTCCTGATCTAGAATCTAGACCTGATCTATAAGTGTAAATACTAGTAATGATGTCTAGGTCTAAATCAGCCCAGATTTATTTGACCGTACTATTTAATTTGACCATTCTTTGCATTTCTACTCACTCCTAAACTCTTTCGTTCTTTTTCTTTCTTTCTTTCTTTCTTTCTTTCTTTCTTTCTTTCTTTCTTTCTTTCTTTCTTTCTTTCTTTCTTTCTTTCTCTAACAACCTCTCTTAGCAGAGGGATGAGGTTTCCATTTTTAAAAACTTTGTTTATGGTGAGCCGGCCCTCTGCCAGAACGTCTAATAATCACTCACCCACCTCTGGCCACACATACATACACACATGCTTCTCTATCTGTGGCACTGCTTTAAAAATGGCTTCCTGCAGTTTGAGGAGAATGTAAACAGAGGGACAAGGGAGGGCTCATAATGTACTGAGTCTGGATTTTCAATGGATGACTCATTCAATTCAATAATCAATTAATCTCTCCATCTACTGCTATTTCACTTACATTAACATATATTGATCCTGTATTGTTATGCTATCAAAGGGAAGTGGCACTAGCTCTGATTCTAAAAAAAAAAACCAAAAAAAAAAAAAAAAACCTGTCACATAATCCTAAACAGTCAGCAATGATAAGCTGACATGATTGGATGAGTATATGCATAATAAGGGCAGTGAAATAATTCATCAACATCAAGACCAGACTATGAATACATCAGGCTGTGATCACTCCAGAGTCAAACACAGTGTCAAACGTCTTCAGTGTCAGGTCAAGATGGTCTTCTTTCACTAAGATTCAATTCAATTCAATTCAATTTTATTTATATAGCGCCTTCCACAATCAAATTGTCTCAAAGCGCTTCACAGA
>JBBMJY010000020.1:26136442-26164061 GCA_037833715.1 Toxotes lorentzi
TAGAGGAGAGGAGGAGAGGGACATGCAGCATATAAAACATGATACAAACAGGGATGGCAATGGACAATGTTAGAAGATGTCTTCAGAATCATCCCACAGTCTGTTTCACACCCTCTTGCTGATTCAGCACTTAAACAATGTAGGGAGTGCAGTCAACTTGGAAAAAATATTCCCCATCTCAGCCAACAGGTGCTCTACCTGAGGGCTGAGCCCATCAGCTGATCATCAGGACCTGATTTCTGACTTGTGGACATAATTTATGAAGCACTACTGAACACCACAGCCCAACCAGTGGTTCACCTCATCCCCCATCACACAGACACAAAACTGTTGATATTGGACAAATTGTATGAGACCCAAGGTTATGTTCGCAGACAGAGTTTTTGAAGAGCAGTGAGGTTAAGGAAAGATTGTGCTTAAAGGAAATGAAAGATGGTGAAGGTATGATTAGGGTTACAGGTGATTAAAAGGCAAACCTGGGTTACCATGTGTGACAAGACAAAGTCAGACATGCTATGTGCCTGTCTACCACAGCTTACTTTACGCCTCACAAAAGAACTCAATTATTTCCTAGTATTTTACCGCTCTGGAAAGTCATCAACGCAGCAATCGCTTCATTTTTCATTGCAACAGTTTTAATGTAAACAGGAGTAATATGGCATTCAAGTCTCTACCAGGAATATTTGATTGGGCAGTGTAGTACTTTACTGAATGACATTGAATTGTGTGGTTTGGTGTTGCTGCATTTCTTTTACCACATCCCTCTGCGCTGGCAGCCCTGCTGCATCAGTGGAGTGTTTGCAGACTGTTTCTGCCTCCCTCTTTGGAAAATCTGCTATGAAACATAAACACGTTGAAGTGTTTTAGATAGAGCTTTAGGTCAAACACCAGCACATTCATGAAGAAAATGGGAAACATCAAATAAGCACAGTTTATTTAATTCTGTTTTAGAATATAGACAATTTACAAAGCACAGAAATGATTAGAGGTACTGTGAGGCTGATCACTAATATTATTCACTGGATTTCCCTATGCTAATCTAATGAGAAGTCAGTATACATTTATAAACCACTGTAGATTGGTGTTTAAGTTATTATCAGATCGGATTGGATGGAGAAAAGACATTATTTTCAGATGGCTCTGGGATTACCATTCAAAATGAATCCACAGAGGCCTGTGACTTATGGGAGGCCAAGGATAAAAAAAATGGAAATGAAACTATTTCCTCACACACACCCCAACTTACTGAGGTGTAAATAACATTTGACACTAAATTTTAGACTTAGTGCCGTCAATTTTCAAACTATTTTAGTGTTTTACATTAAAACATGAATAGGCAGAAACTGGGTTTTAATCTTTCTGCCATGGCAGAAAGTGTCCCTCCTGAAATGTATAGTCCTGTTATGATATGTACAGAGTGGTTTATTGCCCATACACCAACATTCCAAACACACTTTTATTTGATTTTTTTTTTCTAAAAACAGCTGCTGGAACCAAAACCAAAGCATCATGGAGCTGAGGAGAGCTGCAGTCTTCATGACCACCCGTGACACCTTTCACATAATCTAATTCATCATCAATATAAAAATGATTGCTTACTGCAGCGTAAAGAAGTTTACTGGTAGTTTATGTATTTTCAGTATATTTGGTGAAGAAGAGGCCTGTAACCGTAGCTGGTAGCAAAACACAAAAACTAGAAATTCTTAATCAAGAGGAAATGAAGTCAAGAGCATTTTTTAATTTTCTCTAAAGATCGACATGCAAACTTCTTTCAAATTTGGGTTTGTACAGGTATCTTCTTCTGTCTCTCTCAGATTAGAATGGAAACTATGTAAGAGTTTTGCCATCAGGACAGATGACCACAGAGGATGTTAGGAGCACACTGTCAAATACTGGGTGTGTAATTTTCCTGTCCTGCTGCCAAATACCCACTAAAGCCTGGCCATCAATTTCACCTTGTAAAACAGATAGACAGTCAGATCAGAGATGAGATTCAAGGCGAACTGGCTTTCAGCAGAAGCGAAGTGAGTGCAGGATGCAGGACTGCATGAAGCTTTTGTGTGTAAAAATCCTCCTGAGGACATGTGAGCTACTGACAACAGTTAAAAAATGGATTTATGCGAGTGATTGTATGTATATGTGCTTTTCACCATCTAGCCTCAGCACCTTTTCCAATAAATCTTATATCTTATAGATGCCTATGTTACCCAGTTCATCCACAGCACCAGCTTCATTAGGAAGAGTGTGTTTACATGTACTTAAGTAAATAGATTAGTCCCCAATTTTGGCAAAATGATGTTACACAATAAACACATTTTCCTGTGTGACATTAAGAGAAACCTGATTAACAGGGATCATATGGGTAACCTAAAGGGTTTGTAGGTGTGTATTTGTATGAACACTTCCCTTGTGGTATTTGCACACACACACACACACACACACACACACACACACACACACACACACACACACCATGTAAGCCCCTTAATGATGTAAAGATGCCATAATGATCAAAAAACTTGAATCCATTCAGGTGTGCACATGACTGACTGCATGACAACATGACATGTTGTTTTAAATGTAGAAAACATTAGCGTGTGTGTGTGTGCATGCCTGTGTGTGTCCCTGTGTGTGTGTTCTTAAACTCAGTAATGGAGGAGGGAACAGACCTGCCTATGGAAACTCAAAGCTTAGTTTGGACTACTTCTTAATGAGCACCTAATTACCTACACACACATCTGATGTGATCCATTTATCATCATGTTGTTGAGGTCTTTCTTAATGACAGCAGTTTTCTTTCTGCCTGCCTGTTATTGTTGGGAAACCCCAATAATATTCAACCATAGGAACAATAATAAATGGAATAACAGCTCAAGCTTATGACTAAAATGTTGATTTGAACATCCCAGCCAGCAAAGGTTTGTAACCTGCAATCATATGTTTGAGTACTATCAGGCTGTCCTTGAGCAAGGCAATGGAAATGGAGGCTCAATTAATAACTTGGCAGTCTGAATCAAAATAAACTATGTATGTGAGTTTACGATAATGAAAGAACATGTCACCTCATTGCTTACTGATGCATTTTTAATAGTTTTTGGACAACAGTGGAGACAATACCCAACATCACCCAAGCCTTACGCTTTAACTGCTGGTCTCTGACAGTGTGACATTCAGCCATTCCAGGTCAGGCTCTGGGTTTCTGTAAAGCGCTTTGAGACAATCTGGATTGTGGAAGGTGCTATATAAATAAAACTGAACTGAATTGAGTTCCAGCCGTGACAGAAACAAATTAGAGAGAAAGGAAACATAAGTATACTAACTTACTGACAATGGATTTGATTGGGTTTTTGTGGGTTGTAGACCATGAACGCTGGGAGATACCAGCATTCCTCATCTTCTCTCAGTTGCAGGCTCATCCAACAAGTCCATTGGTGAAGATCTTCTACTGTTCTTGCATCTTAGGGTTTCTTTTCAGGATTTGTTTCTAGGATGAAAACAAGTTTAGTGAACTTTTTTTTTTTTTATGGCAAAGGCTGACATTGTTCTCCAAACAGCGGTGGGATGACCCATCCATCGGTGTTGTCTCTGTGGATGTTTGTATGGAGCAGACTTGTTGTCATGTTCAGTTTGGTCGAACGCTGAAGTATTTCTGCTTCTGGGTGCAGTTCTGGGATGTGCTTAGCAATGTGATGGAGATGAGGCTGGTGTAGAACTGTGTTTGGCGTTGGCATCTCAAACTGATTGTTTGGAATCTCATGATACTGATTGAGTAGAGGGAGAGAGATGAGAACCTCACCATCCAGTGAAGCAGTCTGGAATCCTTCTGCCGTCTTGTCAGATGTTTCTGTGATGCCAGACAAAGTTGTGAGACAGCATGAGAATGGTTTTCTCTGTACACTGAACAGGCCAAAGAACTCTGCTCTGGCTAGTGAGCAATTGTTCTGGAATTACACTGGCTTTGATGGAAATGTCCTTGGAGCCCTTGTATATCTTTGACCTGGACTGCAAACTTGTTCTAACAACAGTCATGTCAGAATGGTCATCCCCCTTCCTGCATTTCGCTTGTGATGGAGAAGGAGCCTTGATGGTTTGAGATTGTGGGCCAGGATGCATGTCTGCATAAGGATTGGTGCCATCACATTCAGAGCCCAGAGCAGTAAGGTTGACTATGTAATGTCACACTTCTTCACTAACATGCTGGTGAAAACTAAAACAACTAAAAACTAAAACTAAAAACAACACAGTGGTTAGCATTGTCACCTCACAGCAACAAGGTTCTGGGTTCAAACCCGCTGGCTGGGATTTTTCTATGTGGGTTCTCTCCGGGTACTCCGGCTTCCTCCCACAGTCCAGAGACAAGCAGTTTAGGTTGGTTGGTTGTCCATCGTTGTGAATGGTTGTTTGTCTGTATATGTCAGCCCTGTGATAGACTGGAGACGTGTTCAGGGTGTACCCCGCCTTTCAACCAGAGGTGACTGGGATTGGTTCCAGCACCCTCCCTCCGTAACCCTTAAGATGATAAGTGGTATAGATGATGGGTGGGTATACCTTGCTGTCTCACGCTGTAGATATTGTTACCATGGATACTGGCATTATAGTTAGCTTGTACAGAATTGTAAAGAAATATGTTTTTCATAACCAATAAAACAATATTTTAACACAATCATTACTAATATATGATCTCTAATTTGTCTAATATAAAATACAAGAAATCAACTTTCTACATTGCCTGAATGATGCTTTACAGTTAATGTGATAGATTACTTTCATGGTGTGCACTACATGTCTGTCCTGTTTTACTGCAGGACCAGGAAGAACAAAACAGGAAGTGACTGAACAGAGGGTGACTAAACAGGAAGTGACATCATAGCATGACACAAACTATAAACTTTACAAACAATTTTGTCAAACTATATAGCAGTTAGGTTTAAGCACTATAACTGCTTGGTCAGGTTTAGGAAAAGATCATTGTTTGGGTTCAAATAAGTACTTCCTCAAGGTTGGAGGACCTTCATTGTCATGGTTACAAAAATAAACATGTGGCTAAGGTTGTGGAACAGTCATGGATAAAAGATTGGTTTCACATGTGAAATGAACACCCATCTCCTGTATGAAAGCCCAATGATTTATGGACCCATCCATCTACCCCATCATTTTCCTATGGCAGGTTTTGCTGCTCCATATGCTAACGTCGCCCGACTTCGTCCTTTGCTCTCGTCATAATTACTACAGATGCTAGATGTTGCCTAACAATAAAATG
The DNA here is from genome assembly GCA_037833715.1 of Toxotes lorentzi. Taxonomy (NCBI): domain Eukaryota; kingdom Metazoa; phylum Chordata; class Actinopteri; family Toxotidae; genus Toxotes; species Toxotes lorentzi. The sequence goes on from JBBMJY010000020.1 coordinate 26,141,703, forward strand.
TAACTGTGGGCCACAAGCTGCTTGCACAGACAACCTATTTTTACGGGCTCATTCTTCACAGGAGGACAGTCTCATATTTTTACACCTAAGTCTGTTTAGTCTGTCACCTTCTTGTAAGGTGCCACATAGTATTACTAAAGGAAAAAAGAAAACTGTAGATTATAAAATGTAAATTGAAACTGAGGTAGGCTCTGTTTGTACTAAATAGCTGCTGCTAACCAACAATAAATGCAATGGTTATACTGGAAAGCTGTGTCAATGGCTGGTCAGCCAAAGGGAGTTGTTTAGTAAAAACCACTGTCGCTGAAAGATGATGGTCATACTGCTCAGCCCCCATTCACTGCCAATGTTATTATATTGTCACGGTATCATACGTGGTGATATATGTGTACATATGGATATACATATGGTATCATGTCTTATCTAAGTTTTTGCAACTCTATCAAAAACATACAATTCAAATTTGCTTTTCTGAATAAACTTTGCTCTTATGCAACAAATATGTTTAAAATAATATCAGATTATTATTGTTAATAATAATAATAATAATAATAATAATAATAATAATAATAATAAATGTTACCATCCCAAACTGTTACAACTTAACTAGGTTTCAGTTAATCAGAATGTCAGAAAATCAGCCACCATGCTGATGGTAAATGTCAGTTTCCCTAAACTGTTACTTTAACACACTTCTGAAGTGGAGATCAAAATTAATAAACACAATAAACAGTTATTCTATTATGACATGATTAAATGATGAAATCTGGACAGCGGACATTTTTTAAAAACTGTCATATCATCCTCTGAGAAAAAGGTAACAGATATACAACTGATCTTTGTCATTCCATTCATCCCGTGTTTAGCTTCAAAGGCCTGTTTAGACACTTTAAACTATGTGAAGTGTGTGTTTTGTCCACGTGAGAGAGTGTGATACATGTGTAGGTGTATAAATCGTATTGTTTTCTCACAGGGTGTGAGTGACTCTTCTCTGCTTTCATATCTCTCAGGTTTCATCCAGAGTCCTTCTCAGCGTTTCAGTCTGAGCTCTCAGTTTTACAAAGGCTCTAATCCGTCAGATTAACTGTCCCTTTGGTCTTTAGGAGGGATGACCCTGACCATATGAAGAGGACCTGGGGAAAGCAGTCTGAGTCACTTTTGTGGTAGAAACGTGATCCTGCACTGACATGGAATGACCATCCAAACAACGTGATCTCAGGTTCAAATCCAACTTTATTTACTTTATTACTGTTACAGACTCTAAAAAGTGGGGCAAATCTAAAGGCTTTTGTAAGAACTGAGTTGTCTGTGGATCAGTTTTGGGGAGCTGGTCCGAGATAAGTTTTTCCTAGTCATCCCAGTCCACCACTGCAATCTCAGAAAATTATACATAAGGAACTTACTCATTTATTTTACAAACTTTGGATGGTCTCTGCAACATAGACAGTGTGAAGACTGGGCTAACGTTGGAGTCTCTGACAGTCTGGAACAGGAACGTCTTTTGTTTGATGAGTGGTTTGAAGAAATAAAGAAAGAAAATATATTTTAAAAAATATATTAAAATCATGTACAGTTTGCTGTCTGTGTACCAAATGGCCAAACTCAAAGGTGGAGTGAACAGCCATGGCTCACATGTCTCACTATTTACTGAGTCAAAAGAGTGCATGGTTATAAAATGGTGATTTAAAAGGAGGATTCAATCAATGGTGGAGTAGAGAGAGAGTGAGCTGAGGTGCTGAGGTGGCTGTAGGTCTGTCATGATCACTGCCCCTTTGCAGTTTCTTTTAACGTTGTTTTAACACTGCCTCAGTTAGCTGTAGACTTTCTGACTCACTTCATATTACTGACTATGCTTTATAAAACATAAACAAGGTAAAGAAATCCTAAAAAATATCCAAATGCTTCACAATAGCTAGTTGCTGCATTTAGAGCAGCTACTGGTTTTCCACCATTAATTAAAGCTTCATTTTTTTACACTCACATTAAATAATATTTAGACACAGTGAGAGCAAGGAAGTCCACAGCAAGTGAGATTTCTCTGCTGGGTGATTTTGTACAAAACAAATATCAACACCGTGATGAAGTGATATCAGGATATCACAAAATCTAATGGACACAGTCCCCTGAGGGAAACATCTTCATCTAGTGTCGCCCTTGCAGGAAGTGCACTGAGCGCCATCAGATTCACTCCAAAGGCAGTGAATCAATTGAATTAAAGGCTCCATGCTCTTTCCTCAGGACACAGTTTGTTTTAATAATTGCAAACCAGCGCTTTTGTGTTGTGCGTTGTAATAAACCTTTCAGCTGCTAAAGAGGTTTTTTAAACTTCCGGTCTTTGTTGTGACAATGGCGGCAGCTTGCGTCATGATGACCATCATCGGGGGGGTCGTGCTTTACTATTCTTTTATTTACCTTTCACTGGTTATAACTAAAAGTGTAGCAGAATGTGATGTTTGTAACCCATAAAGTCAGTTGAGCTCAGCACATGATGGCTGTATAGGGTTGCACTATAGTTGTAATTGAGTCCAGGCAGCAACAACAGCACTTCACTCTGAAAAGAAACTTCCGCTGCTCTGGAATGTACCTGCACGTCATCACACAGCCTGACACACACACACACACACACACACACACACACACACACACACACACACACACACACACACACACACACACACACATCTTTACTTTCTCTCTCTCTCTGTCCCTCTCTCTCTCTTTCACGTGCACACATACACACGCACACATATATGGCCTCTGTCAGGTTTATTTATACAGAGGAGGAATGGCTGAGATCAGAAGAAAGGGCACATGGGGAGAGAGGTTTATGTGTGTGTGTGTGTGAGAGAGAGAGAGAGAGAGAGAGAGAGAGAGAGAGAGAAATAAAGAGAGCAAGAGAGAAAGAGAGGGAAAAGGGGAGAGCTCAGGAGCCTGACCGACTGACCTACAGTCTAATTATGTATCATTATCAGGAGACACAAACCGATCTAAATTACTGCAACAGCTCCCATTCACATAGATGGATTACATAGAGCAGGCTGACACACTCACGCACACACCACACACACACACACACACACACACACACACACACACACATGCACACACACACACACAACACAGAGTGCAGCCCCCCATTCAACACTTAAATATAAATCATATGCCTTCCTCACAGAAAATTCCTCCACACATTCTACGACCCTCCCCACCCCCAACCCCCCATTTTCTCCACAGGTCTGTCTCCCACACAACTCAGGAGATATACAACCAGCATATAAATATGTATATTTATATAATAATTTATATCCAATTAGAGCCTGAAAACATTAGTTAGAAGCATGTTTAGGCTGCAGCTACAACTCTGAACACTGCTAAAATTTTTATTGTTAGTTCTTGTTATCACTACTAACACACTAAGTCACAATAAACGGGCAATAAATCAGGCTTTGGTAACTTATACTTAAACCAACAACTCCCTCAGCAACATTTACTCATGCGACTTGTGGTATTGTTGTCTTTCTGTTGTGGAGTAGACAGAGTGCTGACCATGTACACTAAAGGTAAACCTGCAGGGTAAATGTATTTTGCCTGTAGGAAAGATGGCAGCGCGCATATTCAAATGTTTCTTTTTCCAATCTAAAGTTTTCCAGGCTAATGAAAGACTGCACAACATGGTCTCACTACTGTTCTGCATCCAAAGTCTCCTCTTGGCTGAGATCAGTTTCATTGTTTATGGAGCAACCTCTTTATCATGAAATTGAAATCTGTAGCCTGTTTTCCAAAGAGTATTCCTTCAGTAAACCTCTGTTCTGCTCTGGAGTAATACCCTTAGGCTGCTGGCTTCATGCAGGTTGTATTTCTCTACAGTGAACAAATATTATATTCACACAGAAGTCACAATCTGTCCCTACCTCTGAATTTCAGAGTGCTGAACAACAGAGACACAACCATCATTTGCCTGTGCATCACACATGGCAGGACTCTAAACCTTGTAAATGCACAAGCACAAAACAGGTCAGTCGGACAATTGAGGTCTCAACATCTACACAACCTCAGCGACACGAAAAACACTGAAACCAAGTAGAACAGTCCAGGTTTGAGTCTTAAAGCACAGGAGACAATTGTTTGTCCTGGGCTGCATCAACTACAATTTAAGTGGAGAATTTGGTAAAAAAAAAACCTTTCAGTTTCACATTTAGTTTTGTAAAATAAAGTAATTTCTTCAAATCCATCCTAGTAAACAAATTGCTGACAAATGGCCTCCTGTCGTACAAATCAAAGCACTGTGTTCTCTGCTTAACCGTCACATTTTTACACCAAACACTCAGTTTCATGTTTAGAGCTGGGCAGGAAGCTCTGAAATACAGATAGACTAAGTTAGCAACTAGTCAGTGAACATTTCAAAACATTAATCAGCTAAAGAGTCAGATATTTTCCTCAGCAGTTCTTAGAGACCAAAAACAGAGCTAAAAGGAGAGTATCAGAAAATGTTTGAGGGCCACTTTGCTAGAATATAAGAGCAAGAGGTAAGAATCTGCAATAAGGACATTGTCCACACTGGTGAAAAGTAATCCTGCTAATTTTGCCTTCCTGCCATCTGTCTGGCACTGTACATTCACTGTGTCCACAACCTGCCTGGGACCAGTAACCCTTTTTTATTCCAGTGCCAAACCACCACATCACCCAAGTCCACTCACTGTCCACAACTCTGAGCAAACAGTGTTTCTGGCTGTTACTCTTGTAAATGCATGTGTGTGTCACGTGGACTGATATTGGTTTGTCCCCACTTCTAAATGTCCCCCGTCAAGGACATTATGTCTCTTGCAGACATTTTTAGAGGTCAAATGTGGAGGTTCACACCAAAAAGGGAAGTCCTTCACTGGACCAACAATCCCCATTACAAGCACACCATTTCCACTGTCCAGGCAGCAGTCATTGTTTTATTGTGAGCAGTATGCGTGTTCGTGACCCTGTCTCAAAACCAAACCCGACAGCCAAACGCATTAGCTCTGCTCTGGCTCCATATATCTAAGTCCCATGTATCTATAGTTGAGAACGTGAGAAGGCTCAGTGTGATGCCTTTGTATGCAAACATAAATGGAGTGAATAAAGTTGCTGGTAAATTTAGGATTTCTCCTGGGTTTTCCAGCTCCAGGGATCCTGAAAGTATGTCCATCAGGATCCTTGAACCAGCTTTCAGGCATCTTTTAAAGCAATTAGGAGATCCTTGAATGGTCTTCTGCGGCCTCTGAGGGGTCATCAGAGGTGCAGCAAAATTCACAATTTTTTTTTCCCCAACCACATTTCTATTACTGTTCAGTCTTTGGATTTAGTAGAAATTAGCCCAATAAAACAGTGTTTCCCCTCAGACTGAATATTTGTTGAGAATACTAGTTCTGTGATTCATTATCCTGGAATATTTCTCAACAAAGCTGGCTCCCTTTGTGATTATTAGCAAAAGGGACATGCGTGTATTAGCATGGAATGCTTAAGGAAACCTTGGATCAAATCAGTCCTACAACTAGAAAGCTTTATTAAGAGGAGGGAAGGAACGATTCATTAATTCATTCATTTAATTATTTATTTATTTTCCACATCCTGGCAATACACAACCACAGCTCTGAGTGAAACTGTGTCATTTAATCTCTCTCTCTCTCTGAGCTGAACTGGAAGGAGTTACAAAGACAGAACAGTAAATATCAACATGACTCTTTCATATAGGAGTTTAAAAAAAACAAATAAACAAACAAACAAAGAAAAACAAAACAAAAAAAACTCATCATCATTTAATAGATTGAATCTGATATCTGATGATGTGACACCACTGCCATAACAGAGAGAGTAAAGAACATGGTGAACAAAACAAAGAGGAAAACGTCGCCAGCATCTGAAATGAGTTCAGAGCCAGGTTTGACAGTAAAAGCCTGTCGGAGAGCGGACTTCTGGTCCGGGGGAAAAAGTCCATGGGAAGCGGTCAGTGGGTCGGTCACAGCGGTCTCATCTCGGATCCGGGCCCTGACATTTTCCCGGGTCCCATTGAGCATAAACTCAGGTTTTAGGTTTTCTGATAAACCTTAGCTGAAATGTCACCTCTGTGACATCTTAATGCTCAACGCAAACATAACATAGTATTATCATGATTATGGTTGTTATTAATATTATTGTTGTTACTACATTTAAGCTCTATTTTTCTTTTTCTTTTTCTTCTTTTTTCTAAGGTAAAACTCAGAATGATTTGGGGTCAGTGAGCTTTAAGATGGTCTTATGGTTCATTTCTTTGGAAAGCGGATCTTCTGGAAGCTGCAATAAATGATTTAAGAGGGACTACAAAGGTCACTTCAAACGCATAATACTGTGCAGCTATGTTACTCTGTTGTAAAACATCTCTTATGAATTCCTGTTCCTTTTAGCTGCCGGCTTTAAAGGGTTTTATAACACTATGTAAGTTATTAACAATTTACATTTAGTAACAATTTACATTTCATTTCATATGTATGAACAAAATAAGAGATATAACAATAGGATCATACGTGCAGGCATATACAAAAATCACAAATAAATTATTAGGATAAAATACACCTCTCTAATTTTCTCATTCTCGCGCTAACAAAAATGAAGTGAATTCCTGTGACAATTTTATATGGTCATTATAAGTGAAGATTTGAAACTGATTAACCTTGGCAGCAGTATTTTCTGTCTGTGTGTGTGTGTGAGAGAGAGAGAGGAGAGAGAGAGAGAGAGGGAGAGAGAGAGAGAGAGAGAGACGCTAAAAAAATATCAACTGATATTTTTAGCTGTTAAATAAATGTATTAATTTAAGTCCAGAAAACTGACATTCACGTGCGCGTGTCTAGGCTGGCTCGTGCCTGCATGTATAAAGGCCTTTACAGTGGTACCATGGGACAGTTTGTCTACCTGAAATATATGAATCATAGATTATTTGACTAATTCTGTTAGGTCCAAGTGAGAACACACCATCGGAGACGTGTAAGACTACCAGCAGGCGCGGATCGGCAAATCGGCCCCGGGACTTCTGACATGGAACCGGACCATCAGCACCCACCTGGACACATGATGCCGATCATGTGTCACACTTTACACTTTATGAGAATCATGTAGTGAACAGAGGTTAAATTAACTCGGATGATTTCCAGAAGGATGCATGAAACAGAAACATGAATTAAAAGCACATTCATTATATTTCTATTATTTTGTGATGTTATAGTCTAGTTGTTGTTAAACGATTCAGTCACAGAGACTGTGATGATTTTATTACTGTAGAAGAAAAAACTGTATCAGAGACATTTTTCCTGCTCCAACCCACAGCTACAACAACAAAGAAGCTACAGTCTGAAAAATGAGCATTTAACTGAGTGAATACACGAACAAGCATCAACAAACACTGAGCATCAATAAGTCAGGTAGCTGCTATTTACTGATGATCACTTTGCATTATATTAAAGTGTATTTCTGTTTTTCACTCTCTATAACCAGGAGTTAGTGGACTCCAGAGAGAGTGGGACTGAATTCAAACTGGAGAGTTCAGCAGTAAATACAGAACCAAGCGTCTTTTAATTTCAGTGGCTTTTCTTCCTGCAGTGGATCTCTCTTAAATAAATAAATAAATAATAAAAAAAAAACTCAGACAAGCTTCCCGTTGCCCTCTGCGTTACGCCTGTGCAGTAAAACTGGACTCACTGGGAGCTGTGGTCCTGAACTCACTCTGCTGCTGCTCAGCTCCTCCTCCTGTGTTGCCTTCAACCAGATCCACAACTTATCTGAAGCCTCTGGATTTTTCTGGATTTAAGCTTCTTTTCTCGGAGCTTTTCTTTTGCACCTTCACGTTTTTTTTTTTTTTTATTTGTTTTGTTTTACATGTAAAGCGAGTCGGCAGCAGTCCACTGAGACTTCCAGAGCTTCCACAACGCTGTAGACATGAACACAAGAACGGTGAGCGGGTGGGCGGAGCTGCGGACGGACCGAACCGAGCGAAGCCTAGTTAGATGGGAAGGGAGACGGATGTGAGGGAGATGACGGCCACACAGAACCACTGAGGGCCGCACCGGGCTGATCAGCACCACACAGAGCTGTCCATCTTTTTTTTCCTATCTTGCTCTCTTTCTCCAGTGTTTCCAGTTTTACAAACTGAGCCACGGGCCCAGTTTGTGCAGAACTCCACCGGGAAAAGTCCCGTTTCTCGCCATGGCCACTCCGGCTTTGTTTACCAGCACATAGTCAGCACCTAATCAATGCGCAGAGCATTGCATAAACAAAAACACAAATTACTTTAGTGTTGAAGTTATTATCAAGCATTACCTGTGTATTAATACACAAGTAATATTCTGGCCTAAACTCTGTATTAGACATATGTGCCTAATTTATAATACTATTCAAACTGAAGAGCAGTGCAACTTTTCATAAGGTATTAAACAGATAACTGCGTTAAATATATTTTAAAATACATAAATATATATTCCCCGCGACCCTGATGGATTAAGAGGTATAGAAGATGGATGAATGGGTAAATACATATTAAAGCTGCTTTTAAAAAAAAAAAAGTTATACCGACCATATAGTCGACCATATAGTGATTTGGCGTACGGCAGCAGGTCTATTTAGTAGGCCCATTGACATTAAAGACAAGCAAACAGACCCCGCAGACGGGGCCAGTAGAGAGGGGGGTGGGGATTCGCCATTGGTTGATAGAGGCCGTGAAGTCAGTTTCTCCTCCCCGGTAGTAAAGATGACGTAGTAAATCAGACTCTCTCTCTCTCTTTCTCTCTCTCTCTCTTCCTCTCTCTCTCATACAGACAAGCTGGCTTTACAATAGCTCAGTATCAACTAGCCAGTAGTGACCCGGTGCCTGCACAGACTGCTCCTGCCTTGCCAAACGGCTCAGAGGCCTGACAGCTGCTAACTGACTCAGAGGAAGAGAAGATGAAGAGCAGAGAACAACACGGAGGAAAAGGCACAGTGAGTTTCTGAAAGCAGAGGGGGTCAGAAGAAGAAGAGCTGCTGTGACTTTCTAAGGAGAGGCAGAGGGAGAGGAACAATGTCATAGAGGAGGAGGAGTTGTTTGGACAGAAGTGAGCGGCCTACAGGGCCACTACTGACAGGACTAGCCCCGGTCTAGCCTACTGCTGCACGGCCGTGACGGTCGCTTTTCCAGCTGTTTCTGTGGGAAACCGCTGGGGAGATTACTCAAGATGCAAACATCTGCTCAGGACAACCCTTAAACGGCGAAGGCTACAGCTGCAGCATCCGTGAAGGACCTGTGTGTGTGCGTGCGTGTGCGAGCGTGCAAGAGAAAGTCTCTGTGTGTGTGCACGCGCGCGCGTGAGTGCGTGTTTGTTGTGTCACCATGAGTCTTGTCTCGGGCTTCCCTCACCACCCGGTCATGCACCACCACGACAGCCATCACTATTCCTTGCATGCTGCGACTGCCGGTCGGTGTCACGAGGACACCGGGGCTCCTCCTTACTTTACGAGCTGGCTGATAAGCCACGCGGATATGTCTCCCACTGAGTATAGCCTCGCGCCTGGCTACAGCCCAGAGTACCATGGCAACAGCGGCGGCGGCGGGTCCACCGGCGGCCTGGATCCCCACCATCACCATCACCACCACTACGGACCCGGCGGCTTGGTTCCGGGAGCCGGCACCATCTCAGTGAACGGAGCTACGGTCGGTATGCACCACCACCACCACACACATCCTCGGACCGTGAAGCGGAGACCCACGGCCAACCGTAAGGAGAGACGGCGGACCCAGAGCATTAACTCGGCCTTTGCGGAGCTGAGGGAGTGTATCCCCAACGTCCCGGCCGACACTAAGCTGTCCAAGATCAAGACACTGCGGCTGGCCACCAGCTACATCTCTTACCTGATGGACATTCTGGACAAGGACGGACAGCACGGAGACACGCAAGCTTTCAAGGCCGAGCTGAAAAAGACGGAGGCTCGGGAGGAGCGTCGAAAGAGAGAGGCGGTAAGAGCACGAATGCACAGAGACATTAACTTAGATGAGATATTTGTGGGAGTGTTTTTTTAATAATAGGAAATTAAATAACTTCATCAAATAACAGAATTCACTCTTAACTTTATGAGCGTCATATAGACAAGAACACAGTATTTTCTCTCTGACTGAGCCCTTCATAAAACAACACTGGTCTGTAGCGGACATCCTGTAAACACTTTCTCTGTTTTAGGTCTCCTGCAATTCACAAAGGCAGTGTCTGACAGGAAACAGCCTGTATTAGCAATATAATATGAAAACTATGTTACAGAAATAATCTTGATTTATTTTGTCTTTATTATAGTTCTATTAGACTCTGAAACGCGCCGCTTCATTCCTGAGTTAGAAAAAAAAATACAATAAAATAATAGAATAATCCAAAATCCATAAAATAAAGACAAGACATTTTGGTGTAAAATCGTTGTAATTGTATCGAGGCAGAAATGTCCTCTATAAATTCAGAAATAATAATAATAAAAAAATTTAAAAAAATATATATAGAGAGAGAGACCAACTCAGCTTTATTTAAAACATTTGAGAGATCAACAACATCTAGATCAGTTTGTTTGGCAAATTCATTAAATGCAACTTTAATAAAATCTAATTCTACTTTTGCTCCTTTATGCGTGTAGCAGGTGTCATCATTATTATTATTTTCTGTCCTAAAAAGCGGCGGAAAAAATGATATAAAATATGAAACTATGAAAATATAACGCTGCCTTGCATTTTATTTTGTGTAGTTTTTTTTTTAAGTTCCGAGGGTCATTTCCCCAGATTACCGCCACATGTCTTTTCTTTCCCTCTTCTCAGTGATCATAAAGATTTTATGTGTCATGACAAAAAATACGCCAAGCTCCTGCTTAAAAACTCCAATTTGACTGAGATTCATTAACTAGACACGAGTATTTTTTTTCACTGATTGGCTTTGGCCTAATCTAGTTTACTGAAGACTGAAGGTAGAAACAGTTTAATAAAACAGACACCACAGGAGTTTAAGTTAGGAAAGTTAAATTGTTCTGTTAAACTTTTTTTTTTATTATCACGTGGTTATTTTAAAATCGTATATGTATCATATGCAACTACCCAACTCATACTCAACTCAGACTCATGGACCACCACAGGGTATCACTGTGGACCGTCCAAAGACCGTTTGACCTCCAGAATCAGCTTCTATTACATTCCACACACTGTTTAACTGAGTGAGCAGAGAGTAGGAGAGAGTTAGGATCCCCTCAGCTAAAAACAGCCAGGCTACACAGGAGGGAAAAAAGTAAACAACACAGGCTTTTCCTGTGAAGGAATCAGTCTCACACACACTCTCTCTCCCTCACACACACACACATGTATATATATAGGCTTAATGGAGGGTAATCTTATAGCCGCATTTATTTAGTGGAGGAATTCAGAAATCCTGTTGAGCACATAGGCTGGCTGCTAAAGAGAGAGCAAACACTAAAATGTAAGTGTTTTTAACCACAGTCGTAATGGATACTTGTTTCACTATAAGGAAAAAAAAATATATATATATATTTATTTATAATCCATACAATTGTATGGGCAACAAACAATGGGAAGTTTATCTTATATGGCATGAAGCATATAAAGAATGTAATGGTAGGTCTGTAGTCCAAATGATCAAATCAGTGGAGCCAGTAAACTGGTTGCCATGCTCAGCCACCTTGGAGCCAGGAGGGCCAGGTTCAGTCAAATACACCCACCACTGTTATTATTCCTATAGCAACAGTCTCTGATGGCCTCCTCCTTACAGCCCCAGATCCTATGGCTACAACTTTACAAGGTTCCACACTCACCAAGGATTTAATGTTTGGCACGTTCGAGAGATTTCAACTGTCTTTACTTGCCTTTTGTGTTCACAGTGGTTCAGCTGATTCACACACACACTGGCAGAAATCTACACCTTTCAAACACAGCAGTCAGCAGTATCACATCGCTGCTATTTCATTTATATGTGAGATATATGTCCTCTTTATGATCACTGGCCAAAGGTCATAATTTACAGTGGTTTTATTTACTACTACACACTAACAGAACTAACCGTCACACCATCCATTCTTCATGCTTTGACAAAAGTGGCTTCCTGTTGTTTGGACTCACATTTATCTCATGATAGATGGCCACACCATCTCCACACCTTACCTTATTCAGAGCTAATGTCAAGCTTTAGCTCAGCGAGGCAACGATACGTAGAAACAAACAATACATGACCATACAGAGCAGGTCAGAAGAGAGTAGAGGAGAAGAGAACAGAATAATTATTTCCTGTCTGCTGTCTAACACGCTGCCTATAGGAAGTGTTGTGTATAATGGGAGCCAGAAAGCATTTCTTTTTTCTTCACATCAAACTGCAATCACTAATAGGAGGATGTAGTCCCGTTATTAACTCATGTCAAGTCTTAAATGAAACTCCAGTCCTAGATTCAAATACAAACTCTGCTGCTGCAGCTTGAGACACTGCAGCCGCGTAAAAAATAGAATATATGTGAACAAAATTCCCTAAGAATATTTCAAATGTTTTGTTCAGATTAAGAGAAGTAACTGAGTTTGTGTAGCTAAGGTAAAGACACGATGTTGCTCCTCAGTCTGCTCCTGCATCAATGATTAAGTGCTTTATCCGTGACTGAATATAAAGTGTATTTAAGAGAAGAGACTGATCCTCTGAAATTTCAAATCAGATTGCAAATACTGAGCTGACAGCAGTGGAGTGAACAGTAGAGTAGAATGGGTTAGAATAGAGTAAAGACGGGTGGAGAGTTTACATCATGCTCTTTGTGCAAGCGGAAATTAATATAGAGATTTTCTAAATTCATCAGATTTTTTTTTCTTCATCCACTCTTATACATTTTTCCCTGTAGCTTAATTCAGGCTTGTTTGATGTGGATGTGTTTGGTTTGTTGTTCTCTAGTGAAATAATCCATTGATCCAGCTTGTGCTAAATCACCTTCACAGAGGCAGGGGACGGGATGCTGTTGGATTTAACCAACACCAATCCATTTACGTGGACTCAAAGGCTACCCTTTGAATCCATGAATGTTTTTATTATATTATGTTTAATATTATATTATTTTTCATTTTATCTTAATTCTTTTAACAGGATGCAGCAGTAACTGATTACAATTGTAAGTTTAGATGATTATGCTAAATAATTTCCGATCTAAAGAGTTAGAACAAATTTAAAACATATATAACACATGAACCTTTGGTAGCAGGCCTGCATGTTACGGACTGAATAACAGGCCTCTTCATGTTGTCGCAGTGTTCATTTTTGTGCACTGTGTTTGGTATTTTGGTTATGTGTCAAAGTGCAGGACGTGCAGAGCTTTCATTTGAACAGCCTGTGCTGTTTAGAGCCTGGAAGGAGGGACAGAGGAGGTGGTTTTTGCTTTCAGTGCAGCTGAACTGCAGCAGTAAATACGTTGTGTCGGAAACATAATGTGATGTGTAGCCTGCACAGCAGCAGAGTCCGGATCTCTGTCTGATAAATGAGCGGGACCGGGAGGTGGTGTCACGTGAATGTTGCAGTGAAGTGTCAGCAAATAATAAAATGATCTTAATATAAACACACCTGTGGGATTATAAGTAAAAACATTAAGCACATTAGGAATACATGGTACTCATTAATATTATTATAATCCCAGAAAGTTCTAATACGGGCTGGAAAACTCTGTAGTTAAAACGTCTGTGAGACAATTGATTAAGTTAGAGAAGAATATTTTAGAGTTCTAACGGTGACATGTCCGCAATAATATCATTAAAAACTTAAACGAAGATAAAGCGTGTTTTGATCTAAAACCTTAGAAATTCCTTATTTATAGATCCCGTTCTTATTGTATCCACATCTGTTCTAATTGTCATTAATGTTCTGATTGTCTCTTTTGGTGTTAGGGTTTAAAGATGTGATGTTTTATGTGTCATTTGCTGTTCTTCGCTACTTTTCGTAATGGAAGCAGGAGAGTTCGCGCTGGATGAAGCAGCTGCGCCGAGAGGCTCTGACCTGTGAGAGAGCATGAGGCCTGCGCTATAAAACAAAGGGGACTGACTTGTTTGTATGTCTGCTGTATAGTTTGTGTATTATTTTGCACTAATTACAGAGACGTTCTGTTGCCTGCACTCGCATTTTATTAGACCTCACGGGTTTATTAACGTGCCAGGACAGAAATAGTACATTTGTCAGTTTGATTTTTTTTAGGTTAATACATGAGCCGACACGTCCACCTTTTTTTTTTTTTTTTTTACTGTTTTCTTTCCTTTTTTTTTTGTCCTCCACACACCCATAGTGACTCTGAATTCAAAGATCTGGCACTTTAACGCAGACTGTCTGACATTTTATGAGTTGGCCACTTCAGGCACATTTCTGGAGGAGCACCAGCGCGCTGACCCGCTCAGCTCTCTCTGACCAAACTCCTATTATTTAATAGGATTTAATTGGTTAATATATATTACTAATAACAGGGTGGCTTGGAAGTTAAAATTTCAGCATGCTGACAAGGAAAAGTAAATTGTTCCGTGAAATATTTAAATCCGTGACGCTTCTTCAAATAATAGTAAGAAAGTGAACTATTTAAATGCATCAAATAAAAACGCACATTGTAATAAAGTATCATTTAGACAGTGTTGAGTTATTGATGCGTTTGACTGGAAAGCACAGCCTGCTGCAGGTGATGTGTCCTGTTTGATCATAGTTTATGAGACTGTCGTGTGCTGATGTGTTAAACCTCCCTCTGCAAAATAAAAAAAAAGGCCACGACTCCAAAGTGGCTCTCAGTTGAAGTTCAGGCTGCTGAGCAGCTTCCCGCCTCCAGTGTCAGGCTGGTTGGATGGTGTCTGGTGGATCACAGGGTGTTTACCGGGCCGAAGAGCGGGTTACCGCCGACAGCGAGGCCACACTGCATCCACGCGTTTTTTTTTTTAAATAAAGTTTGAAGCAAGAGGGGTGAAAAAAAGCGATGAGTCGGGACAGGTGTAAATCCTGGAGATCCAGTCCTTCGACCTGAATAAAGAGACTGGGTATGGATGACTAAATTCAGCGTTGTTGGACATAAAGCAGGCCTTTTCCTGTGTCATCACACAACACGCACGGTGACGCCGTCAATTCAAAATGATCGTTATTATCATTTTCACTGGACGATTCTCCACTGGCATCAAGGTTGTTCCACAGTCTAAATCAGTTTTAATCTGAGTGGACAAACATTTATAAAATTGTTATGTGTTCTTGTCTAATTCGGCCTGTGGTTGTGTTACTGAAGTTACCGCCGCCGAGAGCCTGGACAGTGTCAGTCCTCTGATTGGTTTCAGCTTTGCTGCTCAGGCCACATATCAGATGCACTTCAATCAGGAAGTCCATTATTGTTATTACTGTCATTATTGGTATTTGTATTATTATTATTGTTATTATTAGTATAATAATTATTAATATTAACAGCAGCTGCAGCATCAGTTATTATTGTTGCAGCTGCAGCTGGGATCACCGGGCAGACTGACTGTCGGTAAAGCAGGAGAATTACGACAATAATCCAAATAATCATTGATCCTTCATGCTTGAAGATGCAGATCTTCTCGACGTGTGTATTTATGGAAAAGGAAACACTTTTAAAAACCAAAATAACAAACAAACAACCCCCCCTTACATTACAACTATATTGCACAGAAAATTTTATTAATTTTTAACTATCCTAAACACTGCTTCAAGAGCTGTTGGCTATAATAATAATAATAATAATAATAATAATAATAATAATAAAATTAGGCTGATAAATATGAGCTGGTTTGCGGCTTTGTATTACTCGTTAATATTTAAAGCGATTTCCTGTTAGCTGATTCAGCTCTTTACAACATTAAATCTTGATTATTTTACATATTTTACAAATACATATTTTACACACGCACACACACACACACTGTAGAAAATAATTCAGGTTAAAAAAAATGGCTGTTATACCTGAACATGTGAGAAAATGTGGCGTAAACACTGAGGACATTCTTCTACTTAAGTTCAACATGGTAACATTAATAAGTCTTGTGATGTGTGCGGGTGCATTAACCAAACCTGCTCCACAGTGCCTGAGTTCAGCCTGGAGGGGAAAGTGATGCCGCTGTGAGACCTGTGATCAGCAGCCTGCTGTCCACTGCTCCACCCAGCTGTTTCAGTCTGTCAGAGGTGTCATGCTGCTTTGAAACTGGGTGAACACTTTCATCTGAACATGACTGCACTGGAGGATAGTGACTAACACTACAGTTCTTTTTTTTTTTTTTTTTTTTTGTTCTTGTTGCGGAAACAAGCTGTTTGTTTCTTAGGCTTCTCATTGTCATGTTTTGTTTTGGTTTTTTTTTGTAATTTAATGCTGTATATTCTGCAGACCTCTCCAAAATACACACCAAACACATACAAAAATTAAGGACTATTGTCTCTAAGTGTGACATGAAAACCAGGAGGTTGTGTTGTGTATTCTCATGCATAGTGAATAAAGTTCAGTAAGTCTAGTTTTCAGAACGCAGAATGAACCCTTCATTATCTGTGTCTGAAAACTGGAAATGTTAAATGCTGGACAGAAAAGTAAAACCATGGTGACAAAGGTGACTGTCAATCGCCTTTCCAGCTGTCTTTTCTATCATCTAAAATACCACGTCCCGTATAAAGATGATAAAAATGATATGTGCACATGGATCAATATGCATAATATAAATAAAGATAAATGTCATGTGTCTGCAGGTGGAGATCCCTAAGACAACTTCATCTTCATCATCCTCATCATTGTCCTCCTCATCAGTGGGTGATAAGAAGAGTAAAGGACGGACAGGGTGGCCTCAACACGTCTGGGCTCTGGAACTCAAACAGTAGCACCTCCCCCCCCCCCTCCCTCCCTCCTGCCAGCCCTTTCTCCTCCAGCTCTGTTCTCCGAGAGAGAGACGAGACAGTATTGACCCGCTCTGATGAACTGTGATGGCAGTCATCATCGTCTCTCTGGACTTCGAGGCTGTCCACTTTGACACAGCATAAGCTTGTATAAGCTCGGTTCACTTTCCTATGATGAAGCACGGAGACAGAGACAGTTTACTGTTGGTTTGATTATTGCCTGGAGTTCCTAACAGAACATAGGTTCTCTTTAGATTCAACACTCCCCCACCTTTCATCAGCAAAGATGCTTTCTGTGTCTTTGTGCTGTGGAAGTGTATTATGACCTCAATCCCTGATTTCCTCTTTTAATATTACCTCAAGAAAAAAAAACCCTCCAATCTTTCTTTTTTCAATTGAAGATTTTAAAGGAAAGAGACATTTTTAAACATTTGTATTTACAGGTTCACCAAATGGAAAAAAAAAAAATCCCAATCATCATTTCCCAACATATTTGATGTCAGTAGAGGGCTAATTTAAAATGTAGTAAACGTCTGTGGGCTTGAACTATATCTCTGTTTGATAGAGGCAGACCAGCTGGTTGGGGTCTGAGGGGTTAGAAAAATACATTATCTGCAACGTTTGACCTCGTGAATCAAAAGGATCCACTGTTTCATTCGTCACGCATCCAACTTAAATAGCTTTGCTAAAATGATTCTCGCTGCCTAATCTCTCTGCTGAAGCCTTTCAAAGAGCTGACGGTCTAATGAAATAGGTGCCATTCAGTAGATGGGATGTATTTAAGAGCTGCTCCATAAGCTCTTAGGTTATGTTCTACCAGATGTGTGCCACTGAGCAAAGCAATTGCTCAGAGTACGGATGAGTCTCTCTTCCTGTGGAGGGAAAACAGGACGAGTTGGAGATAGAAACCATTTCTCTCGCGCTCTCTCTCTCTCTCTCTCTCTCTCTCTCCTCCTCTCAACCCCCCACCCCCCACCACCACCAACACCCACATACTTACACACACGAACTGGGTGTTGACGTGCTCCCTGATTTATTTAATGGAATATATCTATGTGCAATGTGGCCGAGGACCCAAACAGCCTTTCCGCTGACTGACAACAGACATTTACTGAGTAGACTATCTCTTGATTAAACGACAAGGTGTTTGTGAAGTTCTCTCTCTCCGTCTCTCTCTCTCTCTCTCTCTGTCTTTTTTTTTCTCTTGCAATTTTGAATTGTAAATTGTAGTGACGTCACGGTGTTGACGTGTCCATGTTGTGGTGTGGAAAATGTGGTGGGAGTCTAAATAATACTTAATGTGGGATGTAAACAATGTCATGAATTTAATAAACCACCACCTGATTTACATGGAAACTCATGCAAACTGGGTTGATTTCTTACTTTCAGTCGGTCGAACATTTGAAAGTCATGTAGGTTTGAGAATGATTCAGAAATAACAAGGGACTGTTCTCCACACTAAGTTCAGCAGTGAAACACATCAGCCTTTAAAGTTGGGTGTCAATCAGCATGGAAAAAAGGGCTCCTGATTTCAAAGCTGAAAAATAATAACACCTTGAATGTCACAACAAAAAATGAGCCTAGATTTGAAATAGAATTTTGGACGGACAGACACAAAATTAGATCATAGTCTGCATATTACAAAGATGTCAGATACACAAATACACATTTTTGAAGTTGTAATCGTTTATCAGAAGAACAGAAATCATTTATTTTGAGTGTGATATAAATAATTTTGTCGCCAGTTTTTGTAAAGGCCAACGGTTTTTTGACCATTTGATTTCAAGTTAAATTCCCAAATGAAATTCAAGAGTTTGACTTAATAACTAAAAATACTTTCTAATATGATAATTGTTTTTCTCAACTGGTCATAACTGGTCATAAATGTTGTATTTTCTTTTATATTTTCATGCAAGAAGCAGTTTTACAGTGGAATCAGTCCGGAACCTGTTTGAATTTCTGGTCACTTGTTTGTGCCATTTGCAGTCGATTGTAAAGCTTCTGTGTCGTGGCATGACAAGTGTCCAGAACATGATGATGAAAAAAAAAGTACAAAAGAGAGATCAAGTTATTAAACAAAACACTGAATTGCCACCTTTTTTTATTTCATTCATACAAAAATATCTAAAAAGTTTTTGCACTGTGGTCTGTGGAGCATCCATGCAAAAGTGTCAGGAGTTTTCAGATACTGTGAATAGCTGAAAGAACTATTTGCAACACAGAGATGCCAGATGCTTTATCATAAATTGAACAGAGAAAGACCTTCAGCAGATATTGCTCTCACTTTGTAAGCGGTGTTGGTTGTATTTGTGTGAATGTTAAATATTGCTTTCAACAGAGGGCGGATTTGTTGCTGCATTTGCTGCCTGTGGTGACACACTTCTGTGATTTGTGACGCCAACAAGAAAATGTAGGAGCCAAACATCCTCACATCCCACTTGAATCATCACCAGGAGGCCGGGGTGTCAGGTTCTCTGAAGCAGGCAGGTGGTAATCACACAGAAAAGTTCAAACTGTGATTTTAGTCTGTTGGTTTCCGCACATATATCTGAAACATGTCACATGGATGGGGTGAACCCTTCCTCAGTCATCTAACTTTGCTCTATCTGTCCATCTGAAGGTCTACATTAAAGCATATTTATTTTACAAACAACAGGCTGAGATTCCTGTCAGTCCTGTGGAGGCCTATTCATGTTTCTGTGGCTAAATCCTGTGGTGCTTTTGCTGTGGCGTGTTGGGCATCCCACTGGGGCTGATGTGCACCTCCTCAAAAATGTAAAATGTCACATGGAGAGTCGTGAGTCGAAATGCTAAGGAACCAGCTTGTTTACAGTCATTACAGTTTGCGATCTGCAAAAGCCTGTTCTTGTGCAAACCTCATGCTTGTTACTGGATAGTGAGATTGTTTCTATCACAAAGTACTGCCTCATTATATACAATGTATCGATAACTATAGCTACTGCACAGGGGAGCAATGAAAAATGAGCCCAGAGTTAGTGTCTCTTAATTAAATTATTCTAATGACTCGTACATTTAATGTGGAAACAATTATTGACTACGTCTTTTAATGGACACGTTTCCTACTAGTATAACATGAACATAGTTGCATGACACAATCAGCTAACAGCTCCAGTGACAAATGGAAACTGTATACTTGCCATGATTTATGAATTAATAATGACTTTCTATATCCTGACAAAATTAAACCTCTGTGGCCTGAATACTGATTGGGTTTAGGTTTGTGGCAAGTAAATAACCCAAAAAACAAATAACTCTCAGCTGTGCTTCTGTCATGCTGACATTGAAACGCTAACACATATCCTAACCGAGCCTGTAGAACAGTTATTGACATACTTCCTGGTCTTAACGTTGCCAAGGTATCTGATGGAGCTGTCAGTCAGTCATCCATTGATCAGGCCTTATCTGGCGTCCCCCGTCGGTATGCTGACGGGAGACAGAAAAAAAAAGAGCTTGAGAGGATTTTTCTCGTTCTGACAAAGACTAACGCGAGACATAATGGCCTGAGTCTGGCCTCGGGTGAAGACAGGAGTGCAGATAATTAGTGAGAGAGCTGGCATTAGACAGAGATGACCCCACAATGACCGGGGTGCACACACACATACTTGTACTTCTATCTTTGTGAGGACACTCCTTGACATAATGCATTCCCTGGCCCCTTACTCTAACCTTAACCATCCAAAATGAATGCTGAACCCTAACCCTAACCTAATTCTAAAACCAAGTCTTAAACCGACCAAAATGTCCTCACTTTCCCAAAATGTCCTCACTCCGTAAGGTCTATGCTCAAATTGGTCCTAACAAAGACAGATACACACACACACACACACACACACACAAATATCCACGTACTCCTACCAAAAGGCAAAGTAGGAATAAAACCCGGCCCAGGACTTTTGACTCGGACTGACCCACCAGTCAGGACACACCATCACATACCTACATACCCATGTCACACTTCACAAGAATCATGGTTAAATTAACTGTGATGGTTTGTAGAACAATACATGAAATAGAAAATAAACAATTGCACTTACAATAGTTATTATAAAACATAATATGCTGTTATAATATTG
This sequence comes from Toxotes lorentzi, assembly GCA_037833715.1. Taxonomy (NCBI): domain Eukaryota; kingdom Metazoa; phylum Chordata; class Actinopteri; family Toxotidae; genus Toxotes; species Toxotes lorentzi. The sequence goes on from JBBMJY010000020.1 coordinate 26,162,680, forward strand.
ATTGTATGATGATGATATTGTAGTTTGTGATGAAAAGTTGTGTCAGAAATTTCACATTGGTCCACAGCTACATCAAAAAGTAGTTACAGTCTAAGAAATGGCAATAGTATCAGTCAGTCTCCAGCTTTATGGCCTTGTGTTATTTCTTTGGCTATGCAGCAACAGCAGACTGACTGAGTGGAATCACTGGTCACCGGACCGAGTTTTGAAGTGTCCCCATTGCTCTTTTTACATCATCAGGGGATGTTTACAGGCAGTATTGCCAGCTTAGCACCTCTGTCGTTAGATTTATTTAGTAACTTTTTTTCCACAAAAGCACATAGCAACAAATCTAGCAAATTTTGGACAAACCTTAGTTACTTTCTGTAGAAGAGAGTCACCAGTATTGTCCCACAAGTGCAAGGTTGGAGTTTCCCTTTGCAGGCTCACCTCTCTGTGTGTCTCATTCAACTGACCACATGGCAGCTGACATGGACCTTCTCTCTGACTGATCATTTTATTTTAGTAAAACTGTCTGACAGAAACAGAGATGAGAACAGATTTACTGTGAGTCCAGCTGAATGTGTCAGTGACTATATGTGTGAGCACAGAGAGGAGGAGAGAGGCTAACAGCTGACACCAGGCAGGATGCAACAACAATGTTGTGACATCATGAATATGCAAATAAGCGTATTGCATCATCTAATGACCTTTGGTGACCTTTCAAGCTTTAGCTACTTTCCACTGAAAGCAGTTGTTTACAGCAGCTACACAGAAGTTTTCAATTATGTCCTCAATTTCACACATTGACCATACACGGTCAAATATATACAAGGTTTTGACCCAGTGTTGTTAAACTTTGATATTCATGTAAAGGTAGGGAGAGAGACAGGTATCAGGGAACTGACAGCCCCATAGCACCACAGTGGTCTTAACAGATTGGGCTGATCACCACCCGAAACTGCTATCTCTGTCCTTCATGCTCTCTGTCGCTCCCTCCCTCTCTCATACTTACTCTCTCTCTGTCTGATGTTTTATTTTTTCGACACTGAGGCACGACACCTAAGGAAGCTGGATCTCTCTGAGTCAGCTGTGGGGAGCAATGAAGCTAATACCTATGAAATGATGACACAGCCTATTTTGTACTTTTTCTATTACAAATAAAAATCACAGTAATTTCCTCACTGAAACCAAGTAAAATACCTCCTCTGTTAGGAACTAAACAACTATCTGCTGTCAAGGACATAATTATTATAGAAACCATATTAAAAAAAAAACATTAAAAGCTATCCCATACAGCTATGTGTGGTCAGTCAGTAAATGATTGAACTAACTACAGGTATCCACTGTAATGATCACTTTGTGCACAGACGGGACAGAAAGTGAAAGTCTGCTCACTAATT
>JBBMJY010000020.1:26186456-26207430 GCA_037833715.1 Toxotes lorentzi
TGGTGATCAGTGGGTGTGGTGTGAGCAGGGCAGTGGAAAAGTACTGAGTCCATGGGCTGGAGCAGAGTGTGACACAGCCACCTTATTCCTACCTGCCCCCTATTCCCCAATTACTTTCTGGTATACACACTCCCTAAACTCTAAAGAACAGCTTGGAGAAGCCCTATGCCTATGGGGATCTTGTGGAAAATGGTTTTCTGGGGCCATTATTCAGTCCCTGTATAACTGTAGTGTGTGTATACTCGGCAAACAGTCAAACACATTTTCGGTGTGTGTTGCCTTCGCCAAGTTGTCCACTGACACCAGCCTTGTTCATGGTTGCAATGGACAGGATTTTAAGGCGCATCCCCAAACCAGTCATTTGAGAATGTCTGCTTTGGGTGTCCTCAGACATCCCTGCTATTACAAGTGATGCTGTCCTGTTGGTCTCATGCACTGGGGCAGCTGAGTGTGAAGAGACTAGGATGAGGGTCAGCACCTCCTAGACTGCAGCCATGGTTCTCTGCTGGGATACGGTGGAGTTCAGTATCTTGGGGTCTTGTTCACAATTGAGGGTAGGATGGAGCGGGACTGACCGGTGGATCAGTGTGGCCACAGCAGTAAAGCGGGCACTGTACTGGTTCATAGTGGTGAAGAGGGAGCTAAGCCGGAAGGTAAAGCTTTCGATTGACCTACCAGTTGACCTACATTCTGACCCTCACCTGTGGTCATGAGCTTTGGGCAGTCATAGAGAAAACGAGGTCACAGACACAAGCGGCTGAAAGTAGCTGCAGGTCTGGGCACGTCCTGCTGGCACGTCCAGGAGGCCCGGAATACGCTAGAGAGATTACATATCTCGTCTGGCCTGAGAACGCCTAAGGGTCGCCGAGTAGGAGCAAGGGGAGTGGGATGTCTAGGTTGGCCTGCATTTCACTACATTTCCACCTGAGCTTTCAGTTGTGTTGCATGATTACTGTTAAATGGAATTTTACAATTGTGTTTTATACTTGAAAAGTGTCTCCGGTGGACTGTAATCATGTATTGTGCTGTGCTATCAGACGACCACTCCCAGCCTGAGCTAAGCCTAAGGGCAGTGATAAATAAGAACAAGCCCCTAGGTGGTGCCTCTTACTAACTTATGACGGAGTGACACTCTCCACAAGGACACGCTTGTAAGGGTTGCACAAATCATGTAACGAATGCACCTCCTTGTCTCAATTAGAAACGCTGCATACGCACAAAAGAAGGTATATGCCTCTTCCAGTGGGGAAGAGGCATATACCAACAAGCTTGACAAGAATGTGTGGTCCTCCAGGGAAACACTGAGCCATGCTCACGCACACAAACTGGAAAAATGAGAAACAGTGACAGCAATGACAGAAGGATGACACGCAAGAAACTGTGTCACCTCGATACCGATGTGCAACATAAACTGCAGTATTACCACAAACTATTTATGAAGAGTTCCGTTGCAAAAATGAAATTTTTACAATAAACAAACAATTATTATTATATATTGTATATAATATATATAATATATTATATTATTATATTATATTATTATTATAAACATGATTGAAACTCCCTGGAGTACACAGAAAAACAGGTGATTTAGGATAGTAGATACAAACAGAGATGTCTATTAGTGCAAAAGAACTTGTGGAACGTGTTCTGTTATGAGCAAACAATACACGCGTGTAATGAAATGTATTCTATAACTAATAAAGTGAACAGTAATGACATTTACACTGCTGTTGTTTCGATGCTTATTGGCATTTCTGTGGATTTCAGCCGCGTTTCTTGCTGACAACACCAGCTACCTTCAGCTTGGCTCTGGGGAATCACACTTCAGCACAACCTAAGCTTCTGTCTTCCCAAAGAAATGATATATCAGAACGCTACAGAGACATCAGAGCCAGTGGTAAATCATCAAAGGGCTCGGATTACACTTTTCTCCCTGAGATGATGATGACTCACATCTCCAAAATCACTGAAGCTAATTTCCAAACAGCCATTAATCCAATAAATAGACCACCTATTTAAAAATATATACAGTTACTTTCTTACATGAAAAATGGCAAAATATAATCATAATAGCAGCCCTAGAAGGAAAATGATGAACATGTTTAAGCCTGGCCCAGAATCTTCACCACTGCCTCAGGCTGGCACAAAAAGCATATCTGGCAACTACAAGCCCACAGAAATCAGCACCCAACATGTCACTGAAAAAAAAGTAGTGGAACAACAACACTTGTGGTCATGTGGGACTGTACTTGGCTTGAACTGGAACAGTACTTGGGTTTGTGACTGATGAGGTTTTACTAGTCCACAAGAAAACAAACGTAGAGAGGACATATTGAGAAAGGCCTTGCTGACTCTGTGTCTGCATGTCATCTCCTTGACAAACATGGCACAAATTCCAAACACCCACTCAGCTGGAGTGAATTTCACAAATATGAAATTACTACAGTACACTTCACATTAACCGCACAGGATATTTTTCTTCTAGTTTTCTGACGTGAAAGTATATCATCATTTGTCTTGGAACATCAATCGTCACACAAATTCAGATTCAGATGGTAATTTAAGTGAGAATCCGACATGTTGAAGATTTAATACCAATAATAATACTATACAAAAATCAGAATTTAAATAGGAAGTCAAGTAAAACAAAAAACTATTACCTTCATTTTTTTGGCCTCAGCACGGCTCTTGTAGCAGAACTCTACCAGCGCTACCATCATGGCCAGACCCAGACCTCCAACCAGGATGTAGAAGACCCCTGCTACGTTACTAAGAGACAGAGCGCTGGTTTTCTCCTAGAATACACACACAGGGCAAAAAAGAGCGCAGTCACCCAAAAAAAGTGGTGTTAGTGGAGCGCTTTTATATTTATTTATATTAACTTTAATGACTGACAATGAGCCTAAAGCTGACCTGTGCACATTTAAACATGACGTATGTGTAATGTGTGTGTGTGTGTGTGTTTGCTTACAACCTGTCTTAACTATGATTACCTGACTGTTGAGTGTGATGTCACAGAAATGATGGAAACCGTAGTGTTGCTTTAGTCTCCATGTCAGAGAGAAGTCAACCAAATGTCACAGTGTACTGTATAATTAAACAGTAACAGCAGGCTGAAAGCATGAAGGTTGCACTGCCCAGTGTGGCTGATGTTTGACCACAACCGGCAGTGATGTCACAGGGTCCAGGAGAGCACCTGTGCATCACAGCAGCCAGGTGAGAAGTTCATTAAACAATGAGATCATCAGCAGCACTGAAGCTGTTCTTTGAGTCCTCGGCTCCAAAGAACTTTTTGGTTCTCTTAAGTAGTTACCGAATACCTTCAGATGTGCCTCGGTATGATTCCTGTGAAGCATACCTTCAACCAATGCAGTTCCATTTGCATTCAGTGTTTCTCCAAACAGTGGATGGATAAATACATTAGGCCTTGTGCAAGAACATTGTTGTATTGTTGCCCTAAAATTATCTGACTCTGAATGGTGAGTTTGTTCAAGTGTTCCAACTTTTCCTTGTTCTCTTAATGGAACACACTTGTTGAAAATGACTTGATTCAGACTGACGAATTCAACCTGTTCATGGGGAGGTGTGCGCTCTTTAAAGTCCTGCCATCAGAAATCTGCAAAAATTATTTAGCAGAGTAAGTAGTTCTATTAGAGAATTCAAAACAATCCGAAACAGAAAGAGAATCCAAAACAATTTGAAAATAATTATCGCGATGAGATGTCAATAACATGTCATCATGTCTTTCTCTGGCAAAGCAATCAATGCCTAACACCAGAGCCGGTCAATAGATATTGAAACTCCAAATACAATCAGGTTGAACCACTATATTTCTTAAATCTGTATTTTCCTCCTGTGAAGAAAGCCAGTCTTACCTAAGAGAAAATTCCAAATAGGAGAAAACTGGTGAATGCCACAAATTCTCTTAGATCGCTCTTTAAGAACAAAGTGGTTAAGTGGTTTTTGCATGAGGCCCAGTGTGTTTACTTCCTCGAGAAACCCTTGCAAAGTTGATTCTTGGAATACTTTGGGAACCTGCATTGTTTACATTCAGGTTTGCATGCTCTGCAGGATACACACGTTAAAGCATATATAAAACCAAGAATATCAGTGCTCTAAAGCTAAAGAACAAATGTGGCTGTATGTAGTGTGTGATTATTGTAAATAAATCTATAATTCCATCATTTACTCTACAGACATCGTTTTGATCTATTCTGGCTAAACAGGGTCAGACAGACAGACAGGTGGACAGGCAGACGGACAATCAGACAGGCAATAGCTTGTTTTGTTTAAACATACTGATTAACAACAAAACAAGAAAAAAAACCTAACAGCTAAAAACTGTGGATTCAGTGGGTCTGACTTTATCTTCCACTCTCTTTTCAGGACACCACTTGTTTTTCTTCTTATCAGAATTTTACTTACAGTTTCACAGCCGAATCTCTAAAGCTGCAACCTGGGGTGTTGTTGACATTACTTACAGCTCTGACTGACCTGTCCTAACCACTCTGGACTACTGTAATCTTAAAGTGCAATTATGCTTTCTTTTCCTTATACACATAGAACCAGGCTTACTGTGCATGTTAAATATGTGAACAGACAGTGTGTTTGCTTGATCCACAGACATATACAACTAACCTTATTGGTGGAGTCCTTGAAGCCACACTCTCCTTTATCGTACCACCACTTGTTTTTCATCTTGTCTAGGGTTCCTTGCTCATTCAGTTTCAATACGGCAAGGTTTACTGGCACTCTTCAATGGGAATAACATAAATAACATCATTATCAATGTTATCTTATGTTATTAGAGGGGCAGCGGTTCTCAAACTCTTGGTCTAGCGACCAGGAGAGGGCCCATTCATGTTTTTTTTTTTTTTATGAGCAGAAACATCATGAATGATACAACATTAAAGCCTGGCTTCCACCATGATCATGCTGAAACGTGTGATTGGTTTATTTTGCTGGAGAGAGTTTAAGAACTGATGTTTTTCACTCTCCACCTGTTAGAATCATATGTTTGACAGTGTAAATTATTACAGCCCTCAGGAGGAGTGAGTTACTTTAGTCCCACAGAGTTGTTTAAAAGTCTTGTGTTGTCAGGGCCCTCTGTTTGGCCCCTGAGACAGAGCATGAGAAGTGCTGCATTGAAAAGCCTTTCTGCTTTTTCAGCAGCAGTATTCCTCCAGGCCAAAGCCATAGATAAACAGAGTTTGGAGGTTGCACACACTCTTTATCAACAGCCCTTCTGTTGCTGCTATCTGGTGTGAGGTCAACTAACCCTGGCCTTGCCCCTGAAGCCTGCCCTAACCCTGACCTCAACCAAACAGGGTGCAACACATCTGTGAAAGAAGCAGCACGGACTACAATGCTACCTGTTGGTGCTGCTTATCTGCAGCTGCTAAATCTAGTATCTATAGGCAACATCTATAAGCATTCAGTTGTTCTTATTTTTATGTGACAGGCTACAGCCTGACGTTTCTAACTTGTTGCTAGCTGTTGTGTTCACACGTAGCATTGTAACTGTGCTGCTTCTTTCGATTTTTTAACACAACCATTACCCAGTGTTACCTTCATGTTTGTGTTTTTAGTGTGTATATGTGTGTGTGTGTGTGTATTAACCTTGCTCTCCCCTCCTCCGCTGCCGCATTCTCCCTTGTCATACCACCACTTGTTTTTCAGTTTGTCCAGCAGCCCCTGCTCGTTCAACTTTAACACCGCCAGGTTCACCGCATTTCTACATGAACACAGTGGCTGTTAGCAGTTCAGTTGTTGTCATGTCAGTCTTCCTGCTGGTATGCATGTTACATGGAACTCTTAATCCACGTTCCATCGACAGAAAACACACAGCTGGAATGCTCCCTTTTCTTAGCAGCAAACTCATCGGTACTAAGACTAGATGTCATGGCAGCTATGCTCAACCTGCTGAATGAACATAGATAATATTGTTAAGTCAGAATCACAGAGCCATGATTGGGTTCTGAAAGCCAGTTCAAGGCTAATAAATTACAATTTCATTTTCACTTCCTTTTTTTTTAATTAGCAAAGAACGCTATACAAAACATCAACTATTCAGCTTCTCATTCTTAGCTGGCACTGACCAATCAAAATGTCAAATGTTGCCAGTGGCAAATTACATCTTACATGTATTTAACTGCCCTTTGTTACTCACCAAAACAAAATGTTGTTGATGTCTGGTAAATTTACTCTCTGAGGTCTGTTAGAACTGATGGCCACGTAACAAAAATAAGTACAAGAAGTTGTAATAAATTATAGTTTTCCTTTAAACTTAAAGTTACGGTTTTGCTGCACAGAAATGAGGTTAAATGAAATGAGGTTAAATTAAGCTTAATCCTGTGTTGGATTAAGATAAAGAGAAAAAATATTGGGGGAAAAGGCCAAATATCACTTCTAGCTGTGTCTTCACTAGTTTGTCCGATATGACCAGAACCCAGGCCGGTTGCACAAAGTTATACCAGAATATAACAAAGAATGAAAACTCATTAATAAATAATTTTTAAAAATCTCACTTTATGCAGCTAAGCTTACAACAGAAAACTAAGCCTAAAGGAGGCAAATACTCTATTCACAATATTTTAAGGGTCCTTAATTTCCTGCTTATTTCTTGAACGTTACATACGAAATTTCTCGTACGTCTTGCTCCCGCTCTCTCCCTGGTTCTGCCAACTACCCAACTTCACAATACAACACACTGCATTCAAACTTCCATGCAGTGTCTGTGTTTGAGTCTCACTACTGGATTCATAACTACTGTGCAACCCTAAGAATTCTTTGATAATATTTTCAATGTTTGTTTATTTTGTGATTATTTTTCATGTACAGTTAGTTTGCATAGTAGTGCTGATCTTGTGGTTGGAGCCACACCTGTGACAGACTAAGACACTAACACTAGGAGCTTTTAAGTTTTGTTAAACTGAATATTAACATGCTATGCCTTTCTTTAATACTGCAGTACTTTATTTTTAATAAGCAAGTACTAACAGCACCAAGAAGCACTTTGCTTCTCCCTATAATTGCTCCTACTATATGAACTGTTATATTTACTATACATACTATACTAACAAATTAGATGACCCTTTAAAAGATAAATGTTAGATGTTAAATACTTGGGGAATAGCAGGAAAGTAACTCCACATAAAATAAAGTTTTCTTTTTCTAACCTGGGAAGAGCTGTTGAGGAAAATGTCAGAATGCAGTTCCCAAACTGTGCTGAGTAAGCCGTTCACAAAAAGTGTGCTTTGCTGTTAATGTCTGTCAGGGCAGTCTCTTCCTCTGCCTCCCCTGTAGTTGTGTAGCAGGGTAGCTTGTGCGTCTGTAATGTATTTGTATGTCATGCTTACACTTTTCTGTTAGCTCGGGTTACACCATGAGTGCAAGAGCTGTCAACAAACAGGCTAACATGTTGTGATGAACCTAGTGGGGTAAAACACTTAATGGTCTCTCTTCCTTTCCAGTCACTATGTCTGTCCACATGTGGGACGCTTCATGCATGACTTCTATCTCGGGCCCTGGATGATATTGTGCATGGGGGCTAAACATGCACAACCTCCACAGCTCTTTCATTGTACATTGATGCCACAGATGACTGAGAATGGACACTATCCCGTCAGGAGCTGAGTCTTCCACAAACCTCCAGAACATTAACACGCAACGTTCTCTGTTGGATCAATCTGTCCAGTAGACGGGTTCGTAACAATAAATCTTTCTGACACAACTTCACATTGCCAGTAAGTTCAGCACTCTCTCTTTTACTCTGTCATATCTATGTGAAAACTCTACTTCGTGACAAACCCTAAGAGTACAAGTGAGTTGCAGTCCTTAGGGTGGTAGACTCTGTGTGGACTCTGCCCGTGCATGTAAGCATGACAATGGGATTAAGGTGATCATCTGTTTATGTCCTGAGAGGGATCCCCCAGTAAGGCAAGCCATAGGCTGTCCCACTGGATCATGGAGGCTGCATCTCAGGTGTTAAGGTGTGTGGCCTCACAAGCCATTCCACCAAAAGCATGGTGACTTTGTGTGTTCTTAAGGGAGTGTCAATAGAGGATATTTGTGAGAAGCGATCCACATTTTACAGACTAGAAGTCTCGGGGCCATCTTTGGTACATGTAGATCTGGAGATCAGTGCATTAACGCATAACAATCCCTTCATTGGTCAACATACTGTATGGCAGTCTGTATCTTTCACAGAGAAACACTCAGCAGTTAGAAAAAGAGCTTTGGGTTATGAAATGAAAAAAGTGAACAGAGGAACATTTCTGAGAATGCCTGAATTATTTCAGACTTCAAAAAAACCATTCAGTCTTCATTTTGTGAAAGCGTCTCCCTAATTACAATGGAGCAAATCTAAGACTGGCCTAAATCTAAGTCTAATATACCTTTGTGCAACCTGCCCAGTGCTTTGGTTTAATGGGCCAATTTTTTTTTTTGTTGCACATTTTAGAGCCTCAATCCAGCAGGAAGAGCTTATTACATTGTGGTAATGATGTAATGGCAGGACAAAAAGGCGTTGAAGTAGTTGCTAATGATGTGTGGTATGTATAATGCATGCATAATTAAGCAAGCTTGTCGAGAGTGAACCGTGTGTATTATCTAGTGATTAATGAAGGCTAATGTTATAAAATGTTCATTTCAAATACACTATAATATTATATGCTGTAAAAATGTTGCTAATAATCAGGCTTGAGCTAAGTTCACCCCACTCTGACTGCAATAGTGTCAACATGAAAAAAAAAAGCAGTAAGATCATGCTAGGAGCAGAGACATGGCAAAAGTAGTGGATCATGCTTAGATGGGTATATAGAGGTATGAATCAATCAAACAAACAGTATTTGTTTCCAGATCAAGAATTTTCCTGCCAAGAAGCTGTAGAATTTGAAAAAAAAAGATGTCTCTGGTTCTACCATGGTAGAGTACAACAACAGCAGTCATACAGTACAATAGATTTAGAGTTAGACTTAAAGCTCCATTAAGCAACATTTTTGGTTAAAATTCAAATTGAGTCAAGTGATGGGGAAACTCTGTAGCTTTTGTAGCTTCTCTAAACTTACGGCTTTAGTTCTCAGGTCCATATCAACGGTTCAGTGGTTCCCCACCCCACCACAACCTCCGCACCCCATAGAAAAACAGTTAGTCTTCACCACAAACTGATGAACACAGGTGGAGGTATTCCTCTGCAGCTCCTCGGCTGCAGCGGACTAGCTCTCCTATTGTTTTAGAAATATCGCTTAATGCAGCTTTAAGGGAAAATCTGACAAACACAGCAATCTTCATTAAAAACGTTCTGCAGGAGAAGGTTAACTTTCAGAACCATCTGACAGTGACAGCAGTGCTCAGAGACACAGAGGAGACAGAGAAGTCAGGGCAGACAGAACCATACATCTGCAGTGTGCTGAAAATACAACACAAGTGAGAAACAGAGTGACTAGCATGCAGCTCAACACACACACACACACACACACACACACACACACGCACACACACAATCATATATGTTAAGCTATAGTGTGATGTGGTCTGGAAGTAGCAGAACAGTGACACGTTTTTTATTAGGTTATCTCTGTTTCACTTTAACCTCACATTTTATGTTCCAGTATCATGTGTGAGGTTAAAAATGATCTTGGGCTGTACTGGTGATTTGAGTGCATTCACATCCGTCTTTGGTGGATGGTGTCGAACATGGAGAACTGTAGTTTTTAGCAGACGTTACTCAAACAGGAGTGTTGACAGTGTGTTCTCCAGTGGGACTGTTTCCAGATAGAGACACTTTTCAAATGTCACTAGCCCTGCGCCCAACTGAAGCAGCAGGACTTTAATCACATCAGCTGAAAGAGCCAAACTGGCAGCAGCAGCCAAGAAGAAGCTGATGGTGTGTGCTGCTTGTGGAGGGCAGAGTGCCGTGTCTATAGAGGTGCCATTCTCAGCTGCTCTGAGCTCACGTTCCATTAAACATTCACTGACCAAGACGCAGGGGCGTTCTCCGGAAGAGAAACTCAACAACCACTGTGTGTGCACTGCACTGTGCACTGTTTGTGGGCTGACGCCTCTGTGGAATTATACTGTTTATACATCTCTGCGCTCTCTGCCCTAGTGATGTTTTATTCTTATTCATTCTATAAGAGGTGGAAAGCTGTTTGATTTGTGTGGCTCATTTGACAACTGTGGCAGGCTATGTTAGATAGAACCCTGAATAAATGAGTGAAGAAACATAACATAAGTGCAGATGCGTCCACACAGATTCCATTGTAGCATGGTACAATTAAACACCTAACATCCAGTCATGTTTTGTGGCCTGTTTAAAAATGCAGGCTGAGCAGCAGAATCAGCTGAGCAGGCTCATGTACAACCAATCAACTTCCAACTGTGGACTGACTGTCTGAGCCAGGAGGACATTAATCAGAGAAGCTGACAAGAGGCCAACGGCTGCTGTGAACCATGGTGGTGGCAATATTATGTTGTGGGGGTGTTACTCTTTAGGTGGGACTGGGTAACTGTGTCCCTCTGCTAGACAGCTGAAGACGGTCAGGTCATTCATCTGTCACAATGCAGTGGCTTAAGGATAAGAAGGTGAATGTCCTAAGTCAGAGCCCTGACTTAAATCTGATAGAAACCCTGTGGACTTTAAGAGAGCCGTCCATTGCCAGTCACCATCAGAAAATGGGAAAAATTCCCCAAGCTAGGTGTGCTAACCTAGTGGAGGCATATTTAATAGACTGATGGCTGTAATTATAGCAAAATGTGGCTCTACAAAGTATGGGATGGGACCTTTTTTTGAATGGGTTTTAATTTCAGACAGTACAATGATTAAAGTAACTATTTGAAAGGTTATGATGATTGTCTGATGGCACTGTAAGTACCATGATTTATGATGATTGGGAAGATAGTTAGTTACAGCCATTTCCTTGCTAAGACCCAACTCTCAGGAGTAAACAGTTCAGTAGGCCAACATTAATGCCACGAGCCATGAGTCGCACACTAATTTCATCATCACAGAGCCTGCACTCAAAGTTCTGTCATCTGTCTCGCCTTCATTGAATAGCACAATTTGAACCAGGCTCATGTGCGTTTCACTTTTTATGGTTTGGTTTATAACCTAAAAAGCAACTAAAACAGTCCACAACAGCTGAAATGGCACAAACACCAGATGTACGATCGGTTATAAACAACTGCATTTTTAGAAATCAGGTCACTATAGCTGCAGTTGCAGAACAGTAGGATCCTGTTCTTGCAGGATGCTACTCTTGCTGAATGTGATTCCTCTCCTCATTAAATGTTTGTCAATTTTTTTTTTTTAGCACTTCCTGGTTCCTGGAAAAGGACTTAAATTAGAGGTCTTTCCCAGGAACATTCCTGGGAAACTGTAATTACACAAGTTGTTTTATTGACTAAAAGCTTAACTTTATAAAATATGTACTGATAATACAGAAATAAAATGTGGAACTATTATTTTTCGATGGAGAGACAGTACATTTCTAATGGAAAACAAATATAGGTACATAAGTAGACAGACATACACACACACACAGACACACACACAAAAGTGTTCAGGTCATAAACTCATAAACAACAACCCCTTGATCCAGGTCTTGAAGAGCCAGCTCATCATAACTGCTGAAAAAAAAAACTTGCAACCAGATTCTCCCTCTCTAGAACCTATGAAATAAGTTTTAATGGAAGTGGATCAAGCAGAGGGTGGCTGATTATAATTCATTCAATAATTGATCACTGTATCCCTTCTGTAGAAATTACACTAAGACATAAATAAACTATGTAATACTGACTCTACACCCAATGCAACACACCCTTAGAATTGTTGTGATGAAGTATTTCTTTAAGACCTGAAATTTAAAGCTTAAACAGCCCTCCCCAAATCGTCACGGCAACCACCACTAGCCATTGGTCAGGGGTGGTAGCCATGGTAAAAATACAAACCACTGGAATGATGTCATCAGGGTAGGTGGATTATTATAACAACGAGTAAGCCGCCATGCCCCATTCATCACACTCGCATACTGCAACACCCAATTGCCACTAAGGCTTGGGACCAGGCTACATGGCTCCCCATGGTGGGATATTTTCCTGAGCAGTGCTGCACATGACCACAGCCACAGCTCACACACTGGCTAATTACCACCTGACCACTATAGGAGGTGGTCAGCCAGTGTTTTCTGATCATTACTTCAGAAATTCTGAATCCACTCGTCACTGTAAGTTAAAGTATCTCTCTTTCAAAGTTTCTTATGTGTAAAGGAGCTATGTGAATGGGGAGAGGGACAGTATGCTAGGCAGCAGGTTAGTAGTGTGAATGGTACATGGCAGTGCAGGTTGGCTAGCATTGTTATACTGATCCACCCACCTTAATGGGGATCCTTTGGGCGTGGCGATGCCGTAGCCTTTGGAGTCCAGGTTTCCTCCCACTTTCATGGTGTCGCAGGGTTTCCTCTGCTCGATGTACTCGTTCATCGTGGACTCCAGCAGGTAGGCATACTTCCCTTTGGACTTCCTGACACGTTGAACGCCCTCTGAAGTTTTTTTGACGAAGACAGAAGGTTCTGCTGATTTCATGTACTGCCACATCTTGTCAAACAAGGCGATTTTAGAGCGCTAAAAAAGAGACAGACACAAATAAGATATAATAACTTACCTTTAAGTACAGGGTACTTCAAGTTAGGTACACTGTTTTCTTGTAGACAAATGTGCGCCTCTGAGGCCTAACAATTATAATTATAATAACAACAATTGTAAAATAATAAGTAATACAGTAATGATAAGAAATAATAAAATAAACATATAAAAAACATTTACGTTGTAAAATGTGCAAAGACAACTTTTAGAATATTTCAGAACTAGCTTTATTTTCATTTATTTTCATTGTCAGTCTCCTTTTTCTTTGTCTTGGCATTCCACTGCTCATCGGTGGAATAGTGGGACACAGTCAGCAGGAATGCCTAAATTCCAGACTGGCAGCAGGGTGAGTGGCACTGTAGAGTGAGAGCTCCCAGAGAGGTCTATTATAGTCCCATAAATTAATCTGGCTCTAGAAGTTCAAACTTATAAATAGGAAGAAAAAAAAGGCTAGATTTTTCCCAGAGACAACGATGAACACACTCCTGAGATAAAGGCTATCCGGTCACACATGAAGATGGAGTTAAACAACTTTCATGACACCTTTTCCAGAGACAAGACAAAGAATCTCCAGTGTTACTTGGTAGCAGCCTGCTCCTCGCCACCCCAGCCCTTAGTCAATGCCCGGCCTGCAACCTTATCCCTTTAGTCTCCTCGTAAGTGACAATGATGGGATGCAAGGAATGTAAGGAATGCAAGGAATAGTGTAGTGGAGACCAATTAAAGACTGAGAGAAATAAGCAGCAGGACTAGGGTTTTTGGATCTATTGATAGTGAAGTCTATCCTAACTAAACAGGCATTTCCACAGAATTTGGTTGACAACTTCTTAATTATTCTGAAATTTGGATCAAAAAGTTGGAATTTTCTGAGGGAGACAGTTTTGGCCCAAAGCTCAGATGTGTTGAAAAGCAGAAACATGAACATTTCCTGAAGAATTAGGAAAAGAGACAACAGGAAAATGAGACAGGGTCTACTAATACTGTCCGTCCAGTGTTGATATGGATTTTCACAACAACGAGTTTGTGAAGCAGCTACTGTTTCGCGGGGAATGACTCAGATCACAACTGTCTTACCTCATATGACTCAATAAGCTGTATAATGGCAGCTGTGGGATGGCAAGACCTATCTGAAAGATTACTTCCTCACTGGCCTGCACCCAGACATCCACAAAAAAGTCAAACAAGTCTGTAGAGGGATCTGCCGCTCACTATGCAGAAAAAAACAAAAAAGATGGCTCAACTCCAAACATACAGTGCCTGAGAAAGAGGTTGTGGTCCTAGAGTCGTGGAGGCCGAGGAGGAGGTCGATGGTGCAGAAATTCTGAGCACTTTGTGTACTACAACTGCAACAAACAGGAGCTGCCCAGAGCTTAAGCAGCATGGCACCTGCCCAGTTTCCTCAGCAGACCAGGAAAGAGCTTCCGAACAACCTCGACGCTCCCCGGCCTCCTGGCTGATCGCAGGGACTCCCACCCCAGGTGGAAACAACCCTCAACCACCGCTACACATGAGGACTGATGGTGTGCAGGGTCAGAGCCAGAATGAGGGATGGAAGAGAACATTAAGAACAACACAAATATACACACACTGACACATATCAGTTAGTTCAAGATGCAACGCAGCCTCTGGAGCAGAAACAGAAAGCAGACACACACATGTGAAATGTTTATGCCAACACATGAAATGTTTAAACCAGGAGCATACAAAGCGTTGCCAACATTCACGCTGCAAGTCTACGTCCAGATAATCATCGCTTTAGTCGACTCAGGGCAACAGAAGGACCAGTGGTAATACTGTAGATGAATGGTACACTGTTTCCCACCATGCTGCCCCATCAATTTACTGAGAAGAGCTTTGATGTGCAGTCTTGGTATTAGCTTAGTGTGCACAGAGAGTTCAGGTCAACAGAAAACATGAACTAAACATTGACACACGCAGAAAACACACATATGATTAGTGTGAACTGTTGTACATTTATGAGTGGCAGCTGGTAAAGACAGCATCTGTAGGGACAGAACTGCTTCAATGTCACAGCCACATAAGGCAAAAAGGGCTTATTCCCATGCGAGAGTTTTATGGGAAGACCCATGAACAGTTTGATGGTATCATGCTGAACTGCTTGCATTCACCTCTGCAGCTCTCTGAAGACGGGCCACATGCAGGTGAGAGCAGATTTTGCCTTTTGAAAGGACCATTGCATTTGTTGCTGTCTGTTAAACTGGGCAGTGGTATAAGACTGTAAGAGGCGTCACTGGAGAAAACCAGGTGCTATTGCTGACCACAGGTGCTTCTGGTGGCCAATTATGCAATAAAGGTAGCAGTAGATGTGGATGTGGATCCACACCAGTCATTGTAGAAAGGTTCCAGAAGATCACAGGTCTGCCACAGAGGATGCCCAAGAGGAACCAAGACTGGGGACATGATTCAGTGGGTAGCATTCTAGTGTAACCTCTGACCTCAAAGACTCAAAGTTCAACAAGAACCTCTACGCTATTCTTGTGAGAGGGAATGTTTTGGCCATCGTGTACCCGTGGCCTGTGTACATATAGTTGTTCTGATAGAGTTGAAAATATAATTTACAAATAACAGAATGTGTATCGTAGGAGATCTCAGGAGGATGCCTGAGACTTTACAAGGCTAAAAGAGGAAAAATGAAGTCTACACCAAGAGAAAGGCAAAAACTAGTTATGTGCAAAGTCATCGAGAAATTGTTATAGAATGCATGTGTATCCTGTTAATTACTGACACTGTGTATTGTATCAAAATACTTTAAGAACTGAGTTGAGACCACCACTCTGCAGGCATTTCTGTGTACGGCTGACGATGGCTGCTATCACTTCAAACTGTAGGCTGTATTAGTGGTAACCTGCAAACATTTCTATTTGTGTGATCCTTACCCTGAAGAACTCCTTGGTGGACCCAGAGTCCAGGGTTCCATATGCTATTTCTGTCTGTTTAGCCAGGTCTTCTGCACTCTCGATGGGAGAAACCATCCTCTCCACTGTCAGAAAGGCAGCCAGGTTGGCAGTGTATGATGAGATGATGATCAGAGTGAAAAACCACCACACACCCCCAACTATACGACCTGACAGAGACCTGCACACACAAACACACATAGGCAAACAGGCCAAAGTATGCTGTGATTACAATCTCAGAACTCAAGCACTCAGAGTTTATAACTTTATAACACTGTTACTTTGCCTTTTGAGGGAGCGTCCTCTGCTCTCCCTGAACGCAGCAATCATTATGTTGCTATGCTAACAGTCAGGTAAAAATCCTCCTTCACTTATGGAATTCTTAAGTGGAATTCAGCTAATTACCTTTGCTCAAGAACTGTACAAAAGTACATTCTCAAAGTATTTGTACTTTACTGGAGAAATTCCATTTTATGCAACTTTATACTTCTACCCCACTGCATCTAAGAGCCAACTATTGTTCTCTTTACTCCACTACATTTGTCTGACAGCTTTACTTAGAAGTTCCTTTTCAAATTATAATAATTCATGCCCTTCCTGTCCAGTGAAAACCGTGAATTTGAACGTTTATGACAAACTGAAGGATTAAGTGTTTTTTTATGGAGGGAGAAATGTCTCCTACTTCTAAAGATAAATAAAACCCTCTTGGATTAGGATGAAAAAGCCTGGTCACAACGCTGAGAACAGGCTCTGTTCTTCTGAGTTTTGGGCTGACTTTTTAGAGACTGGCAGTTCCCACAAGACAGAGATACTACAAACTTATGATAATCTTACAGAATATATTGCATCATATATAATAGTAAAACACTGAGAAGGACTATTTTACCACAGAATGAGTACTTTTACTTTTGATACTTGATGTGCTGGTAATACTTTTCACATACCACATGCCACCTTAATAGGCATGTCTCTTTGCATTTACAGTATACAACTGCAGTGCCAAGAAAGTCAGTGAACCTTTAGTCATCGAAAAATGGTCAGATCTTCACTTAAGTTGAACAAACACCATCTGTTTTAATAACACACAAGTGCTGGTGTAAGTTGGAAAAAGTGTGACATCAACAAAACAAACTGGCATCAAGAGTTAGTAAATCTGGAGTCTATTAAATGAAACGAGACAGGAGGTGTTGATTGGAGCTACCACGGTTTATAAACACTGAAACATTCCAAGATCGAACCAGATGATGATGATGTCAATAGATCTCATCAAGACATATGACCAAGAATTGTTGCTTTGCATAAACTGTTCAACTGCACTTGAACTGATCAGTCCACGGTTAGAAGAGCTGTCTCTACATGGAGATGAATTAGATGAGTTATAAAGAGATCTAGTACAGGAAACTACCTGCTCAGCCTGTATTTGTAACTTAGATGAAGATCAGATCACGTTTTATGACGTGAGGGGATCAAACATTCTGTCGCCCTCGTATTTGAGTTATTACAGAAAACAATTAACTTATAGTGCCGTCCAATACAACTACAATACAACTTATTTACAACCTTGGAAACACCACTCTGAAAGTGTTGACAGCAAGAAGAGGCATATTCATCTTTAACAACAAAGATCTGAGAGACATCAGTTCATACTAAAGGAATGTGCCATACCAACCTTGGTGAAATGTCACACCCCTGCCGCATGAAAGCACCCAAGGAGAACCAAAGGGAGTTAAAGATCCCGAACTCATTGGTGGATTCGGTTGTTAGCGGCAACGCTCCGTCCTCTGGCTCCTCTAGTGTCCACTCATAGGGGCTGAATCTGGATACCTACAAGGGAATATTAGTGTTATTTGCTACGATTTTGAAAGTATGCATGGGTTTTTTCGGATATGCTGGCTTGTCCAACCTTACTTTGAAAGAAGATATCTTAAATTTAAAACTATATAGTCTATATAGTCAGCAGTAATAGCCTGAAAGTTTCAACTGTAAAAGCTGCAGATTTTATTACATTGTTTGCACACTGCATGTTTCAGGTGAAGCTCCTGAAGATGAAGATCTAATAACAGGAAGGAGTTTTGATTGTGAAACTCCTTCCTGTTATTAGATCTTAACTCAGGGCCCGCTTTATAGCTTTTTCCAGAACTTACAAGGTCTTCAAGTTACAAGGTGTCAAACACCAAACACTACCCAACACCTTCAGACCTCTGATGTTATACAATAAGTTTGCTCTAGATTTTGATGATCCTCAAAATCTATGGCACACCTAGCAAAATTCCCTTTTTCATATATTATCAGTGCATATTATGAAAAGGCAGTTAAGACAAGAGATCTCACATTTCAAGATGCACAAATCACACATTTTGGTTCAGGCACAGTTGCACTCTTTCGATCTATCAGCCCAAATTTAAAGCCTGACTACCTTAGTGTTAATTGCTAGCATCTGGACCCCATTGGCAGCCAAGGTGTTAGTCAATGGCCCTAACCCTTTAATAATAAAAATAAATAAATACATAAAAAAAACCCAATAAATAATAATTCAGTGTCGCTTCCTGTGTCCACTATATGGCATATGAGTATCAAAATACAGATGTGTAGATTAATTCAGGCCTGGATGCTGATGAGAAATTTGGGGCTGTTCTATGTAAACTTGAAGGTTTTAGCATCACAAGGTTGTTTAGATATAAGCTACCAAATTCAGGTCTCTCCAGGAGAAGTTTGTTAAAAAAACTTTGTCTGTAAAATGGCTTCTAATTGACCTGATTGAGCCTGGGGGTGCTACATACATGAACAAATTGTGTTCATGTACATCAGATTAATAGGTGGGAACTTTGACTTTAAAGTTCCCTAGGGCTCGGTGCCCTGGAGCCGAGTTCATCAACCAGGAGTCAGCGGATGGCCAATGAAAGGTCATCATTAACTGACACCAGAGACACCAGAGAACACACACAAGTGCTGAAATACACAAATGTAGCTCTAATTAGATGAAGGTCAAAGTGTGGAAGCCTTGTGTATGAAGCTACATCAAAACTTAGGCTAAAGGTTGAAAAGCAACAATTTGACGTGACTTTGATTTCATGTGATGGAACATATAAGCTTCAACTGTAATCAGTACAGCTGTCTTCACACATATGTGTGGGATCTGAATTTTATTTTAACTATACTTTATTTTTTGGCTTCAACTACACTCAGCACATTTCAGGCAGAATATTCATGCACGTGCATAACGCCCCTGCATATGCATTAAGACGCTCTGACAGCCTCAGTAACAGTTTAGTACCTGAGAATTTTGGAGGAAACAAAACAGACTCAGACTCACTTACCAGAAAGAGTACCACACTAACTCCTATATAGGCAAAGACAATGCACATCCAGATTTCATAGGCCAGCGGGTCCAGAAAGGAGAAGACTCCTGGTTTGGATTTCTGTGGCTTTTTGATCATGATGGAGATTCCCAATGACATGAAGGGTTTGGAGAAATCGATCACCTCTTCACGAACAAGAGTGATCGTCAGGGGAGCAACGGCTATATCTGCCTTCTGTTGGAGAGACAAAGACAGCGTGAGAGTGTCTGACAGTGTGGTCTCTTCGTGGAATTCAATCAGCTGTTGGGAAGAGGAGAAAAAAACACACAACAACAAGACAAATCTAACAGTGGAACTTATTTTTTAAATCTGGTGTGATGCCCTTCGCACTGTCTAGATGCTGGCATTAAAGTTAACTTTATTTGTAATAATTTATACATGTTTTAAATAAATGTCTTGTCTGGACTCTGTCCCTGTCATATCTCCTAAGAACACTTTAGGTTTACTTTTATTAGATTTACTGCTTTACAGTGATATTTAACTTAAATTTAAGCTGTGATGCCAGGTAAAGCATATTATGAAGACTGTCAATCTTCAATATGTACAGAAACACAGATTCACAGAAAGATGTTGAATTTTCCCTTCAGAGAAATTTAGCTTTTTAAACAGATCAAAGCACATGTGAATGTCCCTGTTTATAACAGTCACTAACATAACGTGCAAACGTGCAAAGTGGAATCTCTCTTGCACATGCCGTCGGCCATATTATTGTGTGTGCATGTTTTAAACCTTACCCCATACACCAACTCTCCAACCATACCATTCCAGATCTTGGTTTCTGCATCTCTTGCTCCATATTTGCCATCTCCCACAATCCTAAGCTGGTAGCGTATACCACAGTGTTTTGCAATTTCTGCAGCCAGGTCGACGCAGTAGCCTAGCAACAGTCCAAAAATAACAAACAAACACAGACACACACAAAGAGACACATTGGCAGTGTCAGAGAAACTCCCCATAATACAGACGACAGTATGGAACACTCTACAAAAAATTATAAGCAGGTTCCCATGCAAGAATTCATGGGTCTGATGATTGAAGTATATTACAAACATACAGTTTTCTATGTATTGAATGCAAGAATTGTATGAAAATGCAAACTGGTTTTGGAAGCTATATGATGGCTGTCCCACTGCTGTGTGACTTATGGAGAAGCCTGTCTACAGGTCTGGATAAATGTGACTGTGGAACAGTTTCTCTATCATTTTAATAAACACATTAGCCAAAAGTAAATGAAATTTATAAAAATGTATTGAGCATCATTAAACACACATAAATAGGCAAAGATGCACATACAGTACAGTATACAGCTATACCTTCATAACGGTCATTGTCTTGAAACAGCTCAGCGTTTTTCTTCAGCATCACATAGGGGGCTTCCTAGAACCACACACATACACACATAGTAATCAATCCTTGTTGTTTTTAACACAGTGAAAACTATATCCTAACTATATGACATGCTTTACTGTGAATCATGTTTTTTTTTACATATTGCCAGTGTTAACTCACTCTCACTCTTTGTCATTTTGGCTTTGAAAGTACAGAAAACAGCCTTTTCATTAATTAATCCCTTGCTTCAGTGCTGTTACAGCTCTACATTTGTAACTAACAGTACAATAATTCAATATATCGTTATTGTCCAGTGTAGTGGAAATCGCCAGTTGATAATCACGTGAGAATTGAAATAAAATAAACAGTAGCTGCTCATGTCTAAGCTCTGTTTATAAGCCAAACACCTTGTCTACCTTTGCTTTCTTCCACTGCGACTGTCAGCTTATTGGCTGTGTTTTCATTGGGCCTGCACACTGCGTGTCACAGTGACAAGGTCACTGCATTCATTACCAGTATAGTTGTAACGATGACCGTCTTGTTTTCCATCCCCATGGTGTCATTAGGGTAAAGGTCTGACTTTGTCACCACCATCTTATCCACCTCGTTCCAATAGCCAATCTAAGAACACAGACACACACACACACAAACACACACAGACACACACAGACACACACACACACACACACACACACACACACACACACACACACACACACACACACA
>JBBMJY010000020.1:26207530-26225934 GCA_037833715.1 Toxotes lorentzi
CACACACACACACACACACACACACACACACACACACACACACACACACACACACACACACACACACACAGGTAATACATCTACCTCATGGCTCCGTGCTGTCATGTTATTCATGATGGCAAATGGGATTGTTCATTTACCTTAACAGGTCCATTGTTCTTTAGCTCCATGATTGTCACAGAGTAGTTGATTCTCTTCCCATACTGGTCAAACTGAATGTTCCCTGTTAAACCATCTACACGAACCTACACATACATATACATACAACACACACACAGACACACACAAGCACACACATATATATTCAAGTTTCTTTTATTTAAGTTAACACACATATGTTAAAGGCATGTGGTAAAAGAATCAACACCAGTAAAAGCTTACGTTTCATGTACTGAGTGATTTCTTACAACCAGTGGTAAATTAACCCTTCTAGCCTGACAGTGGACGTAAAGAAAACGCCTGTTTGGACTGCAAAACCAGACAGAGACAATGATGGAAATAAATTCAAGTCTTCATCATTCTATCATTCTATGCACCACAAAATCTGATATGTTGTATTTAAAAAAATATAATAAATAGGAGTATTAAGTAAAATTATTTAGATTGATTTAGATAGATAGATAGATAGATTTTATAAAGCTCCCTTTATGACCTGCTGCTCATAGCAAGGAATAGCATTATTACAGTTCTTACATAAACTCTGTCACAAAATCTTTGCTAACCATTCTTTTCTTAAAACAGCCCTTACAGTAAATAAGAGAAAAAGCCCACTCTCCAAAAATACACACTAAGCTTTAAAGCATGTTATAAAGGTTATTATGAAAAAAAATCCATTACCACAATTTACAAATCTCTACATCTAAAACGCTGGCAAACGTTCTGTACTGCCCGCTAAGATTTGCATAAAATCAACTTTGGTATACAGGCTTCCTGTGTCTCCAGGGCTGCACATTCGTGTGGTTACACTGGTGCGTTTGAGGTTCTTCATGTGGCCTCTGCAGAGTCAGCGTGGCTACTCCAGCTGCTCGCCTTGGCTTCTTTTTATCTTAATAGAAGAAAGGATAAACTTTCAGAAATGTTCTGTTATCAAAGTTTTGTTCTTCACTGGACTCCTAGCAATTACCATCCCTTTGAGTTCAGTTCAGTTTGGTAGGTAGCTTGATATTTGAGCTCAGGGGAATGTTAAGATAACATTTTTTATTTTTTTTGTAATATAAACATAATTTGTACTGTCAAAATGTCAGGATGTGAACATTGTTACATAGAAAGTAAATATGAAAATAACTCCTTAAAACAAGTGTAGTGCATTTACACTCAATATGTACTTTGCATGGACAAAATAATAGAGACACTTGTCAGTATGCAAGTGCTGAGTATGCAACCCTGAAGTCAGACTTTCAGAAATTGTGTTTAAAGAATAAACACTACAATTTCCCCCGGCTCCTCCCCAGCTTCAGAGCCGACAGCCCCCAAAAAAGCCCACGTCCCTCAGTGAGATCCCCATATTTCTCATTCAAATTGATCCGCTAATACCAAAGCAGCAGGATAAGGAGACCCTCATCTCCTGGCCACTTAATCAGAACACTGAACATGAATCCCTTCACCCTTCCAGCCCCTTGGCTGTCAAACGCCAGCAACACTGAAATGTCCTGTCCCCATCCCAGTGTGGGAGACACCACCACAGACTGGACAAAGATTACCTCGCCTTTTGCTATCATAACTCACCAGACCATCATATTACTGTGAACCTCAACAATAGACCAAAGAACTATAACAGATGCAAACCAGCACAGAAGCTAGTACGAGTTCAAGCATACACACACACACACAACCATATGTCCCATGATATAATATGTAGTATATAAAATTATGTAACTAAAATATTGCCTCTAAATGCTACATTAGCATTTGGAAATATTAGAAATGGTGATTGTTTTAAAGAGTATTGTTCCGAAGTAGGAGCTGCCTACAAAGATGAATTACATTCATAATTCCAGTTGACTGCTCTTGCTTGGCCAGGAAGAAGGACTATTATGATCCACACTCTAATATGTAGTTATGTAAGTTTCTACACAGGACCTTGAAAACATGCTCTCATGCAAGTTCAATACTTTTGAAAACTACATTTTGCCATTAGGACCCCATATGGAATTCCAGTTACTATATGAAAGGAAATTTAACATGAACAGAACTATTAGAAACACATGTCAATTTGTTCATGTTACATTGTGAAATGGACTCTTGTCTCTCAATGCTTTGACCGATGTTGCACCAAAAGTTGTGCTGGGTAAAACTTTTATAGAACTGGATTAGTCTATCTCTCAGTGAGGAGGTTACCTGTTTGAGGGCACGTTCAATCTCCACCCCCTGTGCCCAGGGCACTGCTGGATTGGCCAGACAGTCCCCATTGTTGCCACGACGACTCATGTCTATTCTTTGCTTGTGAAGGAAGCGGAAAGCCTCAGTCATCACGTGGACAGCATCATAGGTGAGGGCTGAGGTATACTGAAAGACACAGAAACATTGGCAAAATCATCTCAGTAAGCCTGTATCTGACATACAGGGCTATACCCACACACGGACTGTGTGGGTACACAAAGTGATGATGCACTGGAGCACTCCTAATATGTGGAGAGTTGGGTTAGATTATTAACTCACTCTGATCCGTGAATCAGCTCCAGGATACTCCTTCTCTTCCAGAGCCTCCCATCGCTGGTCAAACTTTGCTACCACAGGATCATCAAAGTCTACTATCTGAAACCCCGACACATTGGCACCTCCGTACTGGATTTTAGAGAGATCACCATCTACAAAACCCTGGAACAAGATCAACAGCAAGAACAACAACTTAAGAAAATCATTTCAACAGATGAAAATTCTATTACCATCCCTATCATCTTTTTCAGGTTTCACATTACTATGCTCTCAGTGGCAGGTTGATTTTGTGTTATGGACGCAGCTATTTCTACCAGCTGGTTTTCAGTTGGTAAATCTGTTTCCCCATTAGCTCCCTGACACCTGCTGCCTGCACGATTTCCTGCCTTCCTCTCTGTACGTTTGTTCACATAAGCACCTCTGTATCTGGCTCCCACCACCCACTCATTCTACAATAGATTTATAACAAACATAGGCTTTGTAAGACAGAAAGACTGTGAACACTCTGTCATGGGGCAGAGTGGGAGTCAGAGTTCAGGGAAAAGACATGAGACATTATAACTGAAAATTGTAACTTGTCAAATGAAAGACCACAAAGTATGTAGTTAGTTGTGAGCCCTCTGTGAGCCTAAAGTTATTCTTATATAATGTTAGTTATCATAGTTGGCATAAAAGTAACAGCTCATAACCTGTAATCTCACTAAGCTGTTAATCCTCAAATAACACTTCACAAGTATGAGTACTGCTTTCTGCACTGTCAGATTTTTAAATAGGAGGCTTTTAAATTTTTACAGAGTGAATGAAGAAATGAGGCAAGGAGACAGGAGAGAGGGAGAAACTGGGGATACAAAAGTGGAGACAGAACCCGTGGAGAAAATAGAAAGAGGTGTAAATGATTCAAGGCTTAAAGAAAAGGATGACGTAGACAGAAGCGGATTCAGAAGCAGCTCAGGAGTTTGTGTCGGCTGCACACTCTCCGAGGGCAGAGAAAGGTCTACTGACTGTTTCTTTAAGACACAATCTTAACCCAACCTAACTCAACAGACAGGATTTGATCCTCCTATAAAAATTATTGACAGGCCTTTTAATGCAGGGATTAACAAAGTGTAGCAACTACATTAAATAATTATTTTCCGCTGTTTAAGCGAAGTCAGTTTGAGTCATTATCAGCTGAGAAACAAAAATCTTTCCATCAACAATGAAAAGTATTTATTGGTATGATATTGCTGATCCTAGCCTGATGTTACTTGGTATCAGATCAAAACCCACCACTGCCAGTTGATCTAGCAGAGACAATTGACCTTTTAACCATATCATCATTTAACAGCCATATAAGTGTGAGGTCAGTCTGATTGAGAGAAAGCCAGTGACTCACCAAGTTGGCGATAATATAGTGGTATCCCTTTACATGCCTTCCTATAGTGATCACCTGATGGGAAAAGAGTACAAGGTCTGTCAATAACACACAAAACAACAACAACAAACAGAACAAATGAATAAAAACTGTGGTAAAAATCAAATGGACTGCTGTTTTTCAACTTTCATCAGTCTATTATTGCCATCCTGTCAAAAAATAAGATGAGAAAACAATAGTGTTTGTAGGTTATAATTACATTATGCTTATTTTTATTGGTTTATTTAGCATAAGAAATACAATGATTTTCTCAACCCATGAAGGAACACATCATCCTCAGGAAAATACCAAATTTTGGAGATACATTCTTTTTACTGGCCAGCAGATGTGACATCTCCATGAGGTGTGAAATAGTGAAGGATGGGGAGCATTTGTTTGAACAACAATCTTAGTGACTACCTCAGGCATTACACTGCTAAATACATGACACAGGAACACGAGACAGGAACGCTCTGACAGAGTTTTAATTCTGACTTTCAGAGGATGTTTAGTTCTACATTGCTTCCACCGTGAAGGCGCAGCGCTGAATCCACTTATTAATCCCAAAACTTTTTGAGCCTACTTT
This sequence comes from Toxotes lorentzi, assembly GCA_037833715.1. NCBI lineage: Eukaryota > Metazoa > Chordata > Actinopteri > Toxotidae > Toxotes > Toxotes lorentzi. Next base: position 26,212,165 of record JBBMJY010000020.1, read on the forward strand.
TTGCTTCTTCTGCATGGGCTGTTTGCCTCAAATATCGGATGTGCTGATTTTGATTTAACACACTGATACGCTCAAATTAGAGATATGAAATACATGACTCACTATTTTGTTGGATTTCTTGAGCTGTAAAATATGCAGTCCACGCATAATTATAATCAAAGCGACCTCTGGCCATTGAAGGACACTGTGCTAATGTGAATGTTTTGTACATTTCTCACTCTTAACAAATGTAAAGAGAACAAATGTGTATAGAAATAGAGCTGCTGTAAGAGATGTCAGCAAAGTGAGTATTTTATCAAACTGGAACCAGATCCAAAATGAGACCAGTAAAGAGAAGTCAAACCTATTCCTACCTTAGATAGTACAAGAGGAGGACACACAAACCACGTCAACAATTTACATTGTTACCATGCTGCTGCTATGTAAATAACATGACATGATATCTGTATATTCTCCATAGTCATATTCTCTATCCTCGCTTATCTATATTTATAGTAATATTCATATTTACATTTATATCCCACAACACTCCATACTGTACATTATATTTATATTTATATTGAGAGTACACATGTACTGTTTTAAATTGTTTTACTGGGCGTCTTACAGAGCCGAAACAAAACCTTGTTGCACTGTACAACTCGTGTTCTGCAATGACAATAAAGATTATTCTGATTCTGAGATTTCACTGAAGGAAAATACAATGACGAAAAGGAAGTGCAGCAAAAGTATGGTGTACAGATTCTGACAAACAGGTATTTAAAAAGCTTAGAGGAATAAAACAACTATTGCTGTATTTGACAGATATGCAATACACTGAAGAGGATGGCCCTATAGCACGATATAAGAGCAGAAGAAGCCTTGTGATAGATGGATATTATGACTTAAATTAGTAGTAGCAATAGTGACAAGACTGGAAACAACCTGTTCCATGATGTCTTTGACTTTGTCTTGTTCACAGTCCAGGATGATCCGTCTCTCCTTGCGAATCTCCAGGTCCTAAAAAACATATTTAGTATTTAACAGAATCCCAGTATTTATTGTTGTGCAGGCCAGCAGCATGAAACTTAGCTTTGCAGGCACAAATTGGTATTTTCCTTAAGTGCAGTGAGGTTCCCTCCTCACCTGCACCAGTTTGGTATTTTGGCGACTGCCTGTGGGAGGAGAGGTGCAGTAGACAATGTATCATCCAGCTGCATGCTGGAGACTCCCTAAAAATTTAATTAAAAATGCTTTAAGGCAGACCTCCCTAAAATCACAGAAACCAAAAAACGGGGAAAAAGTTGCCTCGCTGCACATACACAACACATTAGTAATGATTTATTTCACAGATCCCATTCAATCATAAGAATTTCCTACACAGGAAAATATATGTAACTGTAACTGCTTGTTTTTGGGATTGTGGGAGGAAGCCAGAGTACCTGGAGAAAACCCACACCGGCACAGGGAGAACATGCAAACTCCACACAGAAGAGCCCTGTTTTCTATGTAATGACACTTTTCTGGTCCTTACAATTTAAAATAATGTGGTGGGTAGTTAAGTGTTTAATTGACTCTATTTTCCGTACAGCTTGTAGCAAATGCATTTCTACAAAATCTAAATCAATACAAAAAAAAGTAAATTACAAAGGTCACACAAACAAAAGACTGCATTCTGAGCTCAGAACTAGTGCCCACTGTAATCTGGACAACATGGATAAGATGGTCTGACACTGCAGCACTTGTCAGTGCTAACACTCCAGTGTTGAACTAGGAAGAGACCCACTGTGTCACCAGCTACTCCTTTTCCCTTGTGAGGAAGAAACCTGACTGGGAGGACATAACAAGTGAAAGGTTCACACTATCTACTATCGCAGACTACACTACTGAGCCAGAGACATCACTGTCATGACTACAAGACGTGTGCCGCCTTTTTGACCACAGTGACTGTTCTTGTATACCATGGTTAGTCTAAAAATGCATGGCAGGAGAACTAAGACCTGGAGGAGCTGTGTATGAACAGAACATTGTGAACGTACCTGAAACAGGGAGCGGTAGGCTTCGTCCTTCCTCTCATCTTTCAGGTTTCCTACATTTATCGCTGTGACGACCCATTTTTTCTCCGCTGCAGTGTCCAGTATTACTTGAAGAGTAGAAAGACCTACACAAACAAACGCACAGAAAACAGAGTCAGAAGGCCAAGAAGACACTAACACTACTATGAATGTCAGGTACATTTATGACAAATGAAATAACAGCTGTATGTGTACAGCACATTTTTTCACAAGTTACTTGCACCATATACTTGGTGTCAGGGTTCAGAACTATTCAATTTGAATTTGTGAAGATTCTCAGTCATCCAGGTCAAAGATTATCTGGAAGAGGCCCCCTGACAGCTTCATGTAGGTCTCCCATTTGAGAATGATTTCTTCACCTAAAACTGTCCTTTGCACACCCCATCAGCATGACTCTGGATGTGACCTAAACCTCAGGATTCCAGACTAAGTTTTATTTTTTTTTTCACCATTGTCCCGGAACCATTCTAACCACCCTGAAGTGAATGTAAACCGTCCCAAAATGTTGTTTTGTCATTATCATAAAACACCATTAAAAATTAGAAGAAATAAATAAATACATATATATACTGCATTTTCTGCAGTGCATGAGTTAAGTTTCATCATATTCAATGAGTGAAGAAATTACACAGTACACCCACCAAGTGTGAAGTCAATATGATGAACAGTTCTTGAGATATGTGAAGGATAGATAGTCACACACACAAACACACACAGAGAAAGAGAGTTTCTTGCTTTACAGTTAGATTAGATAGTTAGATGTATGTGGCCTGCTGCGATCCTGTTTCTGCTCCTTATAAACCACATTATAAGCACACATTATAACCCTTATTAGTTAGTTAGTGTTAGTTAGAGTCAGTATTTCCAGTGGTTAATTTAGTTGTGAGTCAGTAATTCACCTGCCGTGGGACAGCTCTACTCTGCTCATATTTTAGAGAATGCTATTAATATTTTGTTCATTAATGATGGATAATTTCTCCTCCCACGGCCCACACGCTAGTAGTTGCCTTATCTGGGTATTAGTCACAGTAGCTGTGGATACCAACTGCAATCATTACTGTCCCCACACAATTTTACTTAGAGTTTAAGCGCGCGGTTCAGGTTGTCCTCAAGACGACAGGATGCTGTTAACCTCGAGCCCTGGGGTCTAAACCACTCCCATTCACTTAATACAAAACATGTGGGTGACATGATGTAAAAGCCACCATCATGGTGTAATTACATACTGTATCACAATATCACAATATATATTGAGATGTGGTAAGTTTGAACAAAAAGCCAATTAAAAATGTTTGGAAGTGGACAAAGACATCATCAGAAGAACTGTTATTGGCTGACAGAACAAATGTCAAATGAAGGTACTCCATCACAAAGAATTCAATAAAATCAAATTCAAATCAAGTCAATCCACAGAAAAAAAAAAAATCCAAGAAAACAGTTTAGCACTTCCAACAATACCCTAAAACATCTAGAGATCCTGAAGAGATATATGTATGAAAGCATCGGCCAGGACAATAAATCAGCTTATTTCAACATAATTTAAGATAATCTAATAGGATATAGCGGCTATACCAGTGTTGGTTTTCCAAAATACGTTTGTTTACCAGAGACTGTAAATCAGTTCCACTAACTACCTGTTTCAGGAAAAAACAAAAGGGGAACTCATTTAATAGCAGTTGCATTAAAAGTTCAGCAGCAGCTTAAACTTAACTAATGAGATTCTCATTCTCATTCTCATTACCTCTATCGCTGTCGTATAGATAGGCAAACTTTTCCCATTTGTAGTACTCCACTAATGAAACAAGTGGCCCCTTGATGTCCGGCCTCATCTGGAGAACAAACTGGTTCATTCCCTCTGCTGGAAAAGAGGGTGTGATGAAGGAGACATGAAGTGTCTCACAGAAGGACGTGATGGTGTTTACCGACTTCTTGTCGTAGAAGCCAAAGATGGCGTAGACACCTCGGGAGAACTGGGAACAAACTAGGAAAAAGAAAGAGAGAAACATTTGAATGAAACAGAGAGGATAAAACTCAGACAGAGGAGGAAAGGTTGAAGTAAAATCCTAATGTGTGACACAGGAAGGGTGTCCCTGTAACAATACATATCCTTTAAACCTTTGGCTCACTCTAATAATGTTTAGGCTCTTATGATCATAAAGCAGATTATACAGTGGATGACGATGATCTGTATGAGGGTTGAACACCTTTAATATACAGTTCCGTTGTGTGTATAAACATTTTACAAATCTGTAACTGACTGCAGAATGAATTTAAATGAACTAAACACAAGTGGGAAGCGGGTAAAATAAATGATAGAACAAATAAAAATAAAGCAAATGAAAATACTGTCCAGTCTCTGTGTTTAATTAACATTGGGTCGTGGGTCTTTTAATGGATCAGGTCAGGTCCAGATGTGATTCAGAGATAACTATGGATAACGGGTCAGTTTGGTATTGAGCTTTGCGAGTGTGGGCTTGCATAATTGGACCCACACAGCACTCTGGGATGAGGGGGAAGTTTGATTCTGGTACTATGCGCATGCATACCTGCTCGCTAATTTATAAATCACATAAATCAACTTTAAAATCCATGCACTTTGGTAAATCTCATATTCCTTCCAAAACACTCCAACAATTAAACATAAATAGCAACAGCAAATCCCTCATGAACACTGAGATACATAATGTTCCTGTGGAGAATGGAGGCAGCGTTACTAACAAAAGGTTTAGAGCTGATGGCAGCACCACCAACTGTTAATGCAACAGACTGGATCATTCCTGAAATTAAACAAAGTGGTTCAACATGGACGTGGGATTTGTTGCACCATCTAGCAGAGGCACAGGGACTTGCTGATGTACAGACATATACAGCCAATCATGTGGCAGCAGTGTGACGCATAAACTCACACAGCTTCAGTTAATGTTCACATCAAACATTAGATTGAGGGAAAAATGTGATCTCAGTGACTTTGAGTGTGGAGTGGTTGTTGTTTTGAGTGTTTGTGAAACTGCTGTCAGCCAAGAACAGAGATCTGAGGCTGCAGTGGACACAGGCTCACCAAAACTGGATAGATGAAGACTGGAAAAACAAATTTCTGCTCAGGCTGCAGATGGTAGGGTCAGAGTTTGGAGTCATCAGGATGAATCCATGGACCCAACCTGCCTTGTGTCAACAGGCTGCTGGTGGTGGTGGTGTGATGGTGTGGGGAACGTTTTCTTGGCTCGCTTTAGGCCTTAATACCAATCAATCATGGTCTCACTGTCACAGTTGGAGTATTGTTGCTGACCATGTTCATCCCTCTATGACCACAGTTTACACATGCTGATAATGCACCAAGTCATAAAGCAAAGGTCGTCTCAAACTGTACCTCTACAGCCTCCCAGGTCATCTGGCCTCTCTTCATCCCCTACATGGGACCCAGAGGCCAGAAGGACAATCAGCAAGGTGGGAAACAAGACAATGACAGGAAGCAGACCAAGAACAGATACACAAGGCACAGGGCTTCACAAGGGAATACTAACAAAACCAGGAGCAGTTACATAAGAAGAAGGACTTCAAACTAAAACAAGAACTCAAGAACCAAAACAAGAGTAACATGATTTCAAAATAAGACAGGAATTACTGAACAAAATCAAAGAAACCTAGACAAGAGTCCTCAGACATAATGATTTCAACAAAAATCCAAAAGACTTCAAAACTCACCATGAGCTGAACATACCAGAGTTCAACAAAAGAATCCAAAAAGTCCACCACAGTCCATATCAAGTTCATCCAAAGTCCAAAGCGGTCAAAAGAGTTCAAAACAGCCCACCAAGGGGCTGATCATAACAGCTTTAACACCTATTACACTACAAATTCACAGTTCCGAGTTTCCTGTGTCTTGTCATGTTACTGAGACCAGGGGCAGGTAACAAATAAAACAAAAACCAACATCAAGTGTGTTAGTAAAGTGCTGGTTCATATCACAGGCCTCCAGAACAGCTTTAGTGCTTCCTCTAGTGTATGGAACTCTACTGGAGGGATAACCAGCATTTCCCATGGGAAATCAGTGATTAGTAAGGCCATAGCACATTCACATTGTTTGTATAGCCATCAATGTCATCTATGGCACACCTGTGGGTGAAAGGTCCTGCTTCCACACACTCAGTGCACACTGTGGAAAAGCGGTTCGGACAGGGGGTTGCCCCTCTGTGCAGTTAGAACAGGGGGTCTGATGAATGATTTCTTTGTTTTTAACCAAAAAGCATGAAGCCAATTCGAAAGCCAATTTGAAAAACAGAAATGTCATCATGAACTTTCAGTTCTGATCTGTCACTTGAAAAAAAGCTTAGTATACTGTTCATTTAGATTGTTGGCTCACGTCTATCACTGTTCTCAACTTGAACTGCAATTTAAGAGGGAAACTTAAATATTTGTATCATTATTATATACAATATGTTCTGAAAGGAAGCTAAACATTTGCTGTATTGTTATGACATTTTTTTTTTTTTACTTAAAGGCTGGACACAGAGAAGTCCTTTGTGTCTGTGTGTTGGCTATATTTAGTTGTCCTACTTGAATGACCTTGTTCTTTACTCTAGAAATAAAAAGTCCAATTTCATCTCTCTAGGTAAACTACTTCATTCATGTGAATCACAGACGAAAAAACTGACTTCTACCAAAAAGGGATCCGTATGCTCCACTACCACTGGACTAAGTGTGGAAATGTAGCACTATGCTGTAAAATAAATGTGCTACGTTTTCTAAAATTGACTACTTTTACCTTCAGCCACAAACTCATCAAACCCCCATCAACCCCCTTCACTTTTTGCACACTGATTTTTTTTTTTTGCTCCTCAAGCTACAATCATTAATCCATCATGACATAAGATAAAACTTTTTTTTAGATATTTTTGCAAATATATTAAAACTTCAAAACTGAAATCTGATTTCAGATTCTTAATTCAGTGCAACATGATTCATTCATTAGTGGCTCCTTTTTGTTTAAAAAGGTATCAAAATTTGGAATCTGTAACAAGCAGGGTTTCCTGTTTATAACTGTTCCACCAAATATCCTTCTAATTATCTAAGATACAAATGTAGTCTTTTTAAAGTAAATGAGGCAGTCACTGTGTCTGAACCTCATATGTATTGTGGCAGGTGCAAAACAAGAGTGTAGACAGCAGAAAAAGAGGACTCTGCTATCACAATACACTGCACTTAAATAGCAGAGCTCTGAGCCTCAAGCCATCATTACATCATGCTCTCATGAAGGCAGAGTATACTGCATGCATAGAGACCTTGTTCCCATTGTTTCTACTCTTTGCTCTGCAGTTACTGAATTTGGAACGTAGCATGACTTCACGCTGCCCCAGTTAAAAATAATAATAAAAATAATCCGTTTTTTTGTAAAAATGTATCACACACCAAATCAAATGTCTGTGGCTTGGGCCTACTTCACTGAAACTGCCATACACATACGCTTCCGATGAGTTACCTCTGACAGTTAGTGTATTCTCTCAGTGATGGGTAAGGACATGTCATGGATGCTGACAGACTTCCCTAGTACAATTCAATACTTATACTACTTATACTACTCTTTGCCATTGTTTACAATAAAACTTTAGTATAGCAAGTTCAGCGCTTTAGCTTCTTGTTTGAAATATATTTTATTTTTCCTGTGTATTTTGGAAAACAATGTCCCTCCTCTGGGGACAAAACAGGAATGACCTAAACTCCAACCCTTATGCTACTGTGGCTGGGCAACCTCGACCAGATAAACACTCCCCTGGGTGGAGGGAGAAAACAATACCTCTTGCAGGTGGTACATAGAGCTAGATAGACTGGATAATATATACACTGATCAGGCATCACATTATGACCACCTGCCTAATATTGTGTTGGTCCCCCTTTTGCTGCCAAAACAGCCCTGACCCATTGAGGCATGGACTCCACTAGACAAGTCCTGTGAGTTGCGAGGTGGGGCCTCTAGAGATCAGACTTGTTTGTCCAGTACATCCCACAGATGCTTGATGTAGGCCAAGTCAACACCTTCATCCCGTTGTTGTGCTCCTCAGCCCATAACATACGCTTCCGATGAGTTACCTCTGAACCATTTTTCCTTTGTGGCACGGTGCATTATCCTGCTGAAAGAGACCACAGCCATCAAGGAATATCGTTTCCATGAAAGGGTGCACATGGTCTGCAACAGTGCTTAGGTAGGTGGTACGTGTCTGTGACACGAGGCCACCTTCTTCCACTGCCCTGTGGTCCAGTTCTGATGCTCAAGTGCCCATTGTTGGCGCTTTCGGCGGTGCACAGGGGTTAGCATGGGCACCCTGACTGGTCTGCAGCTATGCAGCCCCATACGCAACAAACTGCGATGCACATTCTGGCACCTTTCAATCAGAACCAGCATTAACTTCTTCAGCAATTTGAGCAACAGTAGCTTGTCTGTTGGATCAGACCACATGGGCCAGCCTTCGCTCCCCACGTGCATCAATGAGCCTTGGCCACCCATGTGCCTGTCGCAGTTTCCCATTGTTCCTTCCTTGGACCACTTTTGATAGATACTGACCACTGCAGACTGGGAACACCCCACAAGAGCTGCAGTTTTGGAGATGCTCTGAACGAGTCGTCTAGCCAGTCAGAATTTGGCCCTTGTCAAACTCGCTCAAATCCCTACGCTTGCCCATTTTTCCTGCTTCTAACATCAACTTTGAGGACAAAATGTTCATCTGCTGCCTAATATATCCCACCCACTAACAGGTGTCAGTAAGAGATAATAAACAGATTTCCTAAAATGTTGTTAGAACAACAGACAGTCCAACTGATTCTACAGTTGTACAGAGTGTAGCTTCCTTCACTAATGTTCTTTGGTTGAGTACAGACACGCACACCATCCTTCATTTTGAATACTGACAGCTGATATGACCTGCTACTGGGGATGTATGTCATCTGGTGAAGGGTGAAAGATGGTCAGCACCCACTGAAAATGAGAAGCTTTTTATTTTGTCAAAGTGGATGTCAGAACTTGAAGTCACAGTAAGCCCAAACATTCACACTCTAATTTTCAATCTCAAACCGGAAACTATATATCTTTGAGGTGTTTTTGAAGATCTACATCTGCAAAAGGAACCGAGGGGTTTGAAGCTGAGAGCTACAGAGTACAGAAGGCAGAAGGTAGTAAGAAATGAACAAACATAGTGGTTTGGGTCTTATAATGAGATTTGCTGAAAATGAGAACAATCTAGACTAACACCAGATTTTGACACTGATAGCCACCTCAAAAGTATAGGACACTGTCCAATCTCTGTACTGTTAATACTAATAATGAATAACGTGTAATATCTCAGTAACATAAAAGCATATACGTATTATCTGCTTCAATAATAACATCTGTAATTGATCAAACTGTGATCATAATAAGGAAACTGGTACTTACAGCAGTTAGTGACAGCAAAGCTGTTGGCCACCTCCAGGTTGTCTATGTGTGGAGTCAGTCTGAAATCTGCCATCCCAAACTGAACCATGCCAACTCTGAATGCACTGTACTCCTGGTCTGCACCCCTCGGGAATAAACCACCTGAGACAGACACACAAAAAGGACAATGGTCAGACAAACAAGAAGACAACAAAACATCAAGAGGAACAGCTGAATTATATTTAAACACTGTATAAAGAAGCTAACAGTGAGACTGTGTAGTTGTAGTTCTACAGTATGATGCATTTTACTGTACAATTTTCACTGCAAGGGGGTGGTACAGCAACACAACAACCTGACTGGCTAAGCAACTCAGGCATCATGTAACTGATATGACTAGGGCTGGTGTGTTATCCCCATTCGTTTAGGTGTTAGAAACCATATTTTATTTACTATTGATCGAATTAATCATTTGCAGCATGTTGAAGGTTCGTGAATGATGTACTGATGTGAAATCTATATTGTTTTATCATGTCACTAATAGTCATTTTATCTGCTACTAGTTAAAATTATTCATTTGATCCAGCTGTGCACCTTTACTTGATATCAAGCTTTGTTTTTATCCTGTTAGTCGATAGAAGTCAATAAATTCCCATCAGTTAAACCCAGTCGTTGCTGTGTGTTAGAAGTAGAGATCAGAAAGCCACTGAATCAAGAAGTCACAGCTTAAATTTACTAAACCAGCGTTAAAAGTGTTCCCAAAACAGTTTTTGGTCTCGGGTTCTAAAAGTTGTGTATTTAGACAACATATATTATCATAAATATAATCCCTGTGGACCAGTGGTTCTCCACCTTTTTTTAATGTGTGTGTGTGGTAGGATTTGGTTATAAATGAATCATTTCTCATTAAATGTGGATTTTTATTTTTTCATATGATTTATGCCATTTGCAAAATAGATCTACTCAACCAGTGGACAAAAGAATTCAACACGCGGCAGTGCAGTAATAGCTACCTGTTTCTTCCCCTTCCCTTGTGTTTCCTGTGTTGTCTCTCCCTCTCTGTTTATCTGTATCAGGGCGTGGACATACCCCCTGCACCTGATCCACTCAGCTCCCGACTGCACCAGCCGCCAAACCTTCTCCTCCACGTCTCCTCAGCCCTGTGGTACTTAAACCCTGGTTCTCCAGTCACTCGTCACAAGATACATCAAGGCCTCCTGATGTTTTTTGGTCTAGTTTTTGATTCCTTGTGTTTTTTTGCCTTTGGACGAATTCATCTCCCCTTGTTTATTTGTCTTACTTATTTGCTTTTTTTTTTTGTTCAGATTCAATCACACAATTGTGAATATTATGATCTTCGAGCGCACACCGGCATCTTTACAGTTTAGTCACTTTTTATCAATCATTATCAAACATGCACTCTAGAGGAAGAAACAAATAATCAATTAAAAAAAATTCTACCTCAGCTCAGCTGCACTACTTGTGGTGAAGCTGGCAGAATGAGGTCATAGTTCCAGGCACAACGTTTGGCCCTAAGCGATGAGGCTGGGGCCATATAAAGCAAGTATGGCTGCTTGCATTGAGGCATTAGCTTGTGTGACTGACAAGCCTTAACATGCTTTGAGAGCTTTTGCCAACAGAAACAAGGCTACTATTAATAATGGCCATTAACTTAGGCAGGACTCCTTTTGTGGTCTGAAGCTTTTTTATAGAGTCATGGACTGTAGAAACTAACTGCAGTTAGTGTTCAACTTCATAACAAAAGCCTCCCAGTGTTAATATGTTTACTGGACTCTCCACTGGACTAAGACAAACCCTCCCTCACCCTGTATCTGAAAATATAACTATATTTAACTGGTACAATTTCCATCTCCCTTAATCACCAAAATAACATTCAACCATACATGTAAATGGAAGAAGAAATAATAAGACAGACACACATACAGCCAGGCATATACACACACACACACACACACACAGGTCCACAGCATATACTGATGATCACACTGGTACACTTAAACTATTTAAAAAAGCAACAAAGTGATGAACAGTGAGCACCCACACCAGCCCACACCTGTGACTGAGAATGTAGCTGTGATTGTATAAGCCCTCTCCACCCACCATCTTATCCAAATGTAGTATTTTCATTTTTTTTATATTTTCCTTTCTTCCTTTCCACCAATATGGTAGTATAAATTAACAAAACAAACTGGTGATCTGTTTCTATTTTGGTAAAGGAACGTAAGAGAAGTTCTCACAGGTGACAAGGAGAGGGCTCAGAAAGGGACTCAAAAGCACGACTCCAGTACACAAGAATATACAAAACCGGTTCTTTAATCCAAACAAGGTTGGAATAAAGGCCACAAAAAGGCAGTTCGAAATCAGGCAGAGGTATCAAAATCGCTAGGCAAAAAGCAAAAACCACAAAGAGAAGATCCAGGTCAGAACACACAAGAGGACACACGACGAATGAATGCTGGAGCACTTGACTAAACAGACAAAGACGATCTGGCAAAGAACAAAAGAGAGGCCAAGACTTAAATACACGAGGAGGCAAGGAAACAATTAGACACAGGTGCAACACATTAGGGGCGGGACAGGTAATCACAAAGGCGGGAAACAAAGGAGGACAGGAAGTAAATCTACGGAAGAGACAAGGGGATAGTAATTTCAAAGTAAAACAGAAAATTAACTAAACTGATATCAAGGAACAGACACACAGGACCTGACTCAAGAGCTGAATGTGACAACAGGACTCTGGCCGACTAGATGAGGTGTTTCTGGATTTCCTCAGTGAAAGAGAGAATGCGCTTCATTCTGACTGTCATTCTGACTAAAAAATTGTGCACATTGTGCAAGTTCAGTGTGGTTTGTCTAGTCCTAACAGGTTTAAGTCTTCTGGTCTGTACCAAGCTTAAGGGATTGTTAGGATTTAATTGATACCAGAATCAATTCCACATGGGATTCATGTATTTGACTCTCTATGTCAAGTAACCATCCGTGTCCAGTTGTTTGACAACTTGGATCCATTTTTATTAGTTGCGTCCACTGTCATTGTTATGACTGACAAAAACTGTGGTGTTTTTTTCAGCTTCTGAAGGAAGGTGTGCCAGAAAAAGTTAAAGCAGAGAACCCCTGCATTCCCAGCACATCATGTCATCTGGTATAATGTTGCAGGTAACTGGTGTGTTTTTTGCCATGCTAGTGGTATGTCTGTCAGTCAGTCCACCACTTTGGTCCAGACTGATAAAGCTACAAAAACTATTGGATGAACTGCCATGACATTTTGCACAGACATTAACAGTCCCTAGAGGATGAGCCCTACGGACTTTGGTGTGACTTCAGGTCACGCAACAGGTTTTCAACACTCCCACATTTGATACAGACACTCATGGTGCCCACACTGTGATCGCCAGAGTTCTACCATGAGGTTGACATTTGTGGTTTTAAGTGGAAGGTCTCAACAACTATTGGATGGATTGCAATTAAATTTGGTGCAGACATTCATATACTTCTCAGCATGATTTGTAATTAGTGTCGTCCAGCCAAATCATGTGTCGTAATAGACTGTTAGGTATTGTAGAATATGTACAGCAAAGTCTACAAGTAACTGCTGAGATGGAGGTGGGGCATTTAAAATGATGACAGCGTGGTGGCAGCAGTGACAGCGAGTTGCAGCATAGCTTTCAGGTGAGCAGTGTGGCAGCAGAGCGCTGACAGCTTAAATATGCTGCCATGATATGTGTTGCAGTGACAAGAGCATGTCATGTGAGCGTAGCAGCAGTCTGGAGTTGGGCTGCCTGAACTGCCTCGTACACTTAGTTTCATTTCAGTCAGCCAGCTCACGTGGAATAGGTTATTATGTAACTAGAACATTTCTGGAGAAATTTGGCATATGCCAGCTGCTTGGTGTGTATCCAGGATAGTTACCTGTCAGATGTATCAGAATCAGAATCTGAATCAGAATAAGCTTTATTTGCCAAGTACGCATACACATACAAGGAATTTTTTTGCCGGCAGTTGTTGTCTCTCTAGTGTATTTGTTCAAGTGGATGTGACAGAGCACAGCATGGCAGCCAGACACTGGTTGTGATGAAAGCATTCATGCAGTAGTACCTGAAGGACTATGGATGATTGTATTTGTGCCATTGATAGTCTTACTAACACCTCAGGCTGTGAAATGGGTGCTAATATGACTGGTACAAGTGTTGATGGCAGCAGCAGTATCACAGAGGTTCACACACACACACACACACACACACACACACACACACACACACACGCACACACACACACACACACACACACACACAC
>JBBMJY010000020.1:26230243-26248906 GCA_037833715.1 Toxotes lorentzi
AGTTAAAACATAGTGGATCACACTGAATCACTTATAGCAGGAGCATGAATGTCTCCTTCAGCTGAAGACGATCATGTGTGAACTTACAGCATTTAATGAACAAACTCATACATGACAAGTTCTCTTCTATCCATTGTGTATTGTACATGAGAACACACTTGTTTTTGTGATATGTGCACATCCATAAAAGCTATATCCTACTAACTGTCTGCCAGTGCTGCTGATGAACTGAGGATCTCTTAGTAAAATGTCTGCACTACAGAACTGACACACAGCTGTCCAACATCACATTAATGATTTGAGTGTCCAAGAGCACAACCTTTTCACCTCTTTTCCTTAAGAGATATACCAGGTTCTCATAACTGCCTAATGACAATGTAGAAAGTTAACCTTACTGTTTTTACCATATTTAATTGACCTAAACATTATTATCTTGATGGAAAGGTTTGATAATACATTCATTTAGCACATTAGACAAACACAATACACTTAGACTTAGTCGCATGAGCATTGTTAGCTTAACGTTGGTTAAATTTACACCTTTAACAGTCTTTGAAAAGCTAGTTAGCACAGGTTACCAGCCCGGCAGCGTCAGGTACCGTGAAAAGCTAATGCTAGCGATAGCGATCTCTAGCTTAGTTAGCAAGAAGCATTCGTAATTCGCTTTAACTGTTTTATTATTTGTGATGCTAACTGTCTACCCTACTCTGATCAGAACACCTCATCAGAAAAAAAAGCAGCAACGTTTCTGGTGCATTGTACACATTATGCTTAACTCAAAACTGCATATATGAAGTCTATTCAAATTGGAAACCATTAAAAAACATTTACTTACCAAAACTGGATACCAGAATCATTGGAGGGACTGTTGGTACAACTAACTGAAGAACACGCACCGAAACGTCATGACATGAGGAAAATGTTTACTCCACCAACAAATAAAAAGAAATAACAGTAATTATTAATGATCCTCCTGGTTTCATCCAAACAGCCTGTCAATCACTCCAGACCAGGCACATCAGTCAAACCAGCCACGCCCCCAATATCTAATTAATTATGGAATTATTTTCAGATGGAGTAAATTTAGCTAATGACACCATAATGACTTGTGGAAAAAATGTATTGACTTGGTATTTCATGAGTGAAGAAGACAGGTTTTGAATAGGAGTCCTATTGAGCCAGAGATTTTTTTGAAGCCAGCCCCTCGTGTCCCTCAATGGTATTGCACTTTAAGGCACTTCGGCACTGGCTTCACTTGTCAGACCTGGTGCATTTATAGTCTGGTCCAGGGGGCCTGTCACCCTAGCAGCCAATGACTTACTAGTATATGGGAAGAAGCAGACAATTCTGACACTGACTGGCTAATTAGATTAATTAACTCTTAGTCTCATGGGGGCCATGGCCTCATGAGAGGTACCCCAGCAGGAAATATCAAACAGCACCTTTAAGGAAGATCAACACAGCTGTGGCTGGTGATACTAAGAGGGCCTTGATACCTGTAGTTACACCGGTCAGGGTTAGAATAAGACTCCAGGACATTTTCCCAAAAAGGTTAAGGTCAGTTTTCCACGGACCAGAAGGAATTCTGTATCCATCTGACAGCTGCTGACAGCTCTGTCCACATGCTCGCACAAAGCAAAATAAACTGTTCGTGAATCATCTTTGTTTTAATGCTTTTGTTTTAAGGCATATAATGATGAATATTTTAGGCTATTGAAGTGTTTACGATAAATGTACAGTGCAGCATTTTGCATACTGTGTGAAATTGAACCCCAAAATAAGACCTAAGCATTAATAAGTTTATAAGTTGAAAAGAGTTTGCACATTGAACAGCAAATCACATAGTGCTGTAATCCCTGAAGGGAAAAATAAATGAAAACAATACAGATACTGGGTAAAACAGGAAAGAAGAGATGACAGTTATGTAAATAAATATATATATATCAATAAAGGTTATATTGTATTATTTATAGTTTGTTATAAATAACTTTATAATGGATCGTGTAATACACCTTTATGATGTGATACTGAGGGTGTAATGTTATAAAAAACAGTGCATATGATATAGTGCAACAGAATGTCATGCTTTTGTCAACCACAAATAATCAAATACTAAATAAATACTAACGTACTATTTAAAGTCGATCAGTGGAAAAACATCTGTAATAACTGTAAGTTATGTCTAATTTGGCCTGTTATGTGTTTTGATGTACTGGCATGCATTGAAAATGCAGTCCTCTAAGGGTCGTTATATATAGGACCTGTATCTGCAGGTCCAACAAGGAGCTGATGTCAGGAAAACACGTCTGAAGTGCTGAATCGAATTACCTTGCATTTACCTGTCTTTAGCTCAGTGGCAGCTAACACCTTAAAGACCAGCACGCGCGTGCGCGCGCCACACTCTGCACTGCTAGTGAGATGCACGCACATATAAGCACATATAAAAGATGACAATGCTGACATAATTAGAACACTCCAGCAGCCGCTGTACTGTCATGAGGCCTCTCCTTACTGAAAGGAGGACAGAGATGAGAGAGGCCCGCGTTAATGGGAGCAAGACACGGGGACCGATGAACGGGGGGCAGAAGAAAAACCAACAGTGAGAATAATTTAGACGGACGGATGAACGGGGGAGGTAAAGAGGAGAACGGTGGGGCGATGACAGAAATGAAAATCCTACCGATCTGGACGCTCGGAGATCCGCACAACGCCTCCCGCCATAAGAGTGTCACCACAAACAGCAGCTTCATGGTGGTGTTGATGCTCCTCACACGACGCCGCAGCAGCCCACGGTAGCGGTTCCTACCGAAACATCACCTCCATCACACACTAAGCGAGTTCATGGCGTCATTCCAGGTCCGCTCAGAAGCGTCTCGAGCTCTGCGGATCCTCTCTCTTGAGATGCGCGTGCCGTTGCTGCTGCTGGACTGGGGGCGCGCGCCGAGGATTGCCTAGGAATACCGATGAGGCACGAGAAGGAACCGAGTGCAGCCGACAGCTAAACGTAAAGCGGCGTTTATGAGACCAAGATGAGGCTGTAGGAACCTGATAGTTCAGAACAGAGAACATGAACGCAGTCATAGCAGATGCATACTACAGGATTAGCTCACACCGTTCTTCCTTATCTTGTATATAACGATTCACATAACCTGATATCACTAGATCTGTCCTCTCCTGAGGTGCACAGTGACATGATTCACTGATTAATAAAATACGAAGACGTGTGCACAAACAAAACCCCCTCAAATCCAGTTTTTCTGTGAGAATGATATTCAAGCTTTCCAGAATAATCAGTGTATGTCCACACAAGGTTAGGCTAGGCAAGGTTATACTAAACAGTATTAATGGAACTACGGTCATATAGGTAATCTATTTTTAGTAAGCCAAGTCTTCCTTTCAAGGGAAGAAAATCACTTACACCACTATATGGATTAAAGCTAAAATGATTCATTTTCATTCTTTTTTCCATTCATTTTTACTTTTAAATTCATCTTGATGTAGATGGCTGAACATAAGGCATGGGAACATGGATAGTTTGGGGGCGGGTGGGGGGGGTGGGGGGGGGGGATCAGCTGCATCTCTTATGGTCCATGTGTATGGAGAGGGTTACACCCAACCTGAGGGAAGGACATTTGGTTAAACATCTGCTAAACATGGAAGCCCACTGGATCTTTACTCAGGCACCAAAGTAAGAAAAACACAAACAGAAAGCTAGAATAGGCTCAGAATATTTAGAGCATATTCCAGCTGTCATGTTTCTAATAGTAAAGATTTAACTATGGATTTGTGAGGAAAGGCAACACCAAATACAAACGGCTTTTACAGAGCTTATTGAGTATCAACATATATATACAAAATTCTCCAACATCTCACAAAAATGGTCAAAAATCAATCAGTTTGTTTACGAATAAATACATAGGCCTTCAGTGTGGCCCAGCATTCACACTCCTAAAAGAATATGGCCATTTGCAATCCAGTTCACCTCAGAGAGATTTTAGATGCATCCTCAATGTGTCTTGCGTGCATTCACAGCTGTACATGTCACAGCTGTCTGCTTGTGATCGGATCACCTGAGATGCACGTTAATGCCAGGTTTGAACAGGGCCGGTGTGACTTGTGGACAAAAGCACCTCCTGTCAGGATTCAGCCTCATCGCTACAGCAGCAGCAGCAGCAGCAGCACGGGATCAGCACCATGGACAGACAGCAGCTATCAGGTCTGGCACCTCGTACAGCGGCAGCCACACTCCCCAAGAGAAGAGGACAGGAGGCTCCACCTGCTCTCACCTTGGACAGCTGAGGGACAGCTGCAGCCAATCACAAAGCATCCTGCTGTGCCACAGAAAGAGCTCACCTATTCACAGCAGAGCAGCACCCACAAATAGTTTTATCTCTTGAATACTACTATTACTACCACCACTAGTACTAATAATAGTAATAATAACAATATAATGTGACTCAATTAATTCTCATCATTGAGATCAATATGAAGTCACATGCACTAGAAATGACTATATAAACATTTTAGCCTCTTCATAATTAATTGCAAGGTAAATGAATATAAATGAATACAGTGAGTCTATAGCACTTTTCTCTGAACTTGCGCTGAAGCTCTACCTACAAGTGCTTATTAGAATTCCAATCTTGTGACTGTCCATTGAAGAAAGAACTCCAGCTTCCAGTTTCTTCACCAATGTTATTTTTGTCTGTGTGAATATTCTCAAATTTTATTTATATAACTTAATGTCATAAAGCACAAGGCTTTTTTTTTGTTACAGTCTAGTTTATTCTTCTGTTAAGCTCTGCCTCTATGACTAGCATCTTTTCAATACAACACGTCACTGTAGGTCACACTGATATTAGTTGTGTACTATTTAAGGAAGCAGCAAATTGAAAATGTGTAAGGTGATAATTATGGGTAGTTGATGGGTACTTCTAACATTCTGAATGCTAGTTTAAGCCATGGGGGTCCTTTGAGATTACCATGGAGCAATTCTAATGATATATTTTTATCTCCTTTAAATAAAGATTCACCACCCCCAAGTGTGAATTTGGTTGTACCACAAAGGACTCCAGCTTGGCAACGGTTTCAACACTCAAATTATTTATGGTGCAGTCTCAATTTTTTTATATGTTTTATTTAAACTGGATGAAGATGAAACTCCCCCAGTTGCATCTTTTCAAACTGTTAGTCAGATATGAGTCTGTCCACTGGGTTATGCAACATAAAACTGGAGGACTGGAGTCTTTCTTTTCGCTCTTCACAGAAAGAAGTTACTCTGAATTAACCACCTGGTATTATCTGCTGCTGTTATCTATTAAATGAATAAATATGCAGCAGTTGTTAAGCTTGCTAGCTTAAGACAGACAGGAGGCATGTGACAGGTTGAGAGGTGAGACAGTGCTATGGACATGAAGTAGAAAGTTCCATTTGCAAGTGAATGACACCAAAGACTCCAGTCATTTATTTATTTTATTTTATTTTATTTTATTTTGACCCGTTTATCCAGTACAACATGTTAATGGCGTTTGTTGCTCGTAATACTTTCTCACCCGACTTCCTAAAGTCTCTGGAGAAGCCGATTAAAACACACTACTAGCCAAAAGAGTGCATGGAGAAATTAGAAATTACCTGGAAGAAAACATGAATGCTTTTAGAATAAATAAAAATTACTTGCCTCTCAGGGTTTCTGTAAGCTTGTGTAGACATGCTATGAAAATGGCATAAAAAATTAAAAATGCACTGCAGTATTTCAGATGAATCATGGGGATATATCTAAAAAAAAAAAAAAAATCTAAATCTAAATCTAAAATTAGGAAAGTGGAAAAGCAGCTTTTGAAAGCAGAGTTTCTAAAAGTTCTAAAAGCTTCACAGTCCAGGCTCAATGACTTTCCAAATGAACACTGTGTAATACACTCCTTCTTGTGATCACTATGTTTGGTCACATTTTCTACAGCTGTTCCCAGGATACTGAGGGCTCTGTGTCTGTGCAGAGGAGCACCAAACTCAGGACTTAGCACAGGGCATAAACAGTAACTTCTCTATAGAAAGAATTGGAATGGATTTGAATTTATGAACATTCAGTGAGCAGACAGAAAACAGTGTTTTATTTAAGCTTTGGTAAAAAAAAAAAAAAAAAAAAGCAACATTAACTCCATGTTTGTGGTTAAAAGCACTGAAGTTACTTTATCTAAATTTTAAATTGAAAAAAACAAAACAAAACAAAATATATCTGATTTCCAGCCTTAAAGAAAGCTATCAGTAATTACAGTCACTTCCTCATGGTTATTGTACAAAGCACACACTGCTGCACTGTTTTGCAGTCGAGCATAGATGAAACAGATGTGGCATCAGCATTTTTGTTGGTGTGCTAAACAATACTGACCTATTTGCTCGGTGAAACACAGAAAAGCTAATATTTTATCGACCTGTCGAGAAGAAAAGGAGCAACCTCTGCATCTGTTTCAAAGCCATTAAACTCTCAGAGGTCTGTCCACCATAGTTGTCCACCATAGTTGGACTGTCCATCAGAACTACCAGGACAAATCCCACTGGGTCACCACATCAGTGGGCTGGTGGATTGTCAAAACAACCATGAAGGTTTTAAAGTCTTTACCAACCCCATCAGTCTCTTTAATGGCCCTCTCTGGGTGCCTGTCATTCAGGGTGCAGACTGGTCCCAGCGGACAAGTCCAGAGCTGAACTTCTTCCTCTGTCAAACTGTGCAGTCTCCATTGTTGGAAAGTCTCGCCAATATTAACACGGCTTTTCACCCTTGCCAGACCATAGCACTTTTTCAAGTTTTGTTATTCTGACCTTCTCCTCTTTGGCAGTTCCTTGGCCATGTATATTCTTACATTGTGGAATATATCACACCACCACCGATGTTACTTTGTTACTTTGAGATCAGTGTCTAGTCTGCAGTCGCAGTCAATCCCATTCAAAACTCCACCATGTCTGGTGGCAGTGGAAGTGTAGACTGCTCCTTCTGCTTCCTCTGGGAACCTTTACTGGAATTGTTTACCAGCTCTTGCTCCAACTGCCGTTTTCCCCCATCTCCCCTCTTCTCTTCTTTCCATTCTGCTGTGCTGATTGGTTATTACTTGACTCAGCTCCATTCACTATGTTAGTTTCCCATAGACAGAGCCTGAGGCTTGTAGTACGAAGCAGGATCTGTGGTTAGCGCGGTAACTTCTGGTTTAACACTGGGTTTTTAGGTTACATCGCCGTGGTAACTTATGCTGCACAACTAACCTGCTCTGGATCAAGTTAAGTTCAGAGCATCAGGCCAAAATCTGTCAACAGCCCTGTCCAGTCATATCACTGGAAAAACTGAGTCATCATTCCTACAGGATCCCAATGGGGACAAAAGAGTTTACGATAAAGTGATGAATAACGAAGAGCAAAAGATATCTTTTTATAGCTGAGTCGAATTGTTTTTCTGTTGGAGGTTTTCCATATGTTCACTCTGGTTTTAAAACAAACAGAGGGAGAGCTTAGTGACTACACTACTACTAAATGACTACACAATAAATATCACAGCTTCATTTTAACTGAGCAAAGATTCTTTAATGGGACAGAATTCCTGACAGTGTTGATGCTTTAACTCTGAATCCATCACTGCTGCTCATAATGACATGACGAGACTCTGTGACCATGATTATTCATTAACCTCTGATGTCTTTTATAAAAATGATCCACACTCTGTTAAATATTTCATATGATTATAAATGAATATTTCCGTCAGATCGACCTCATCAGACGTGAACTCCTTCTCTCCTCTTCTCTTTGCTTTGGCTGCAGAAACAGTCTGACATTACTTAACATTTTTATCTGCTTGACATTTTCATAATAATTTGTTGTGTGTGATCATGTTGTTTACTTTTTCACCTTGTTGAATATTAGTTTTGCATGTCACTATAACTGAACTGATGACACAATGACACACACACACACACGCACACACACTGGGGTCCAAAATCTGTGGTTATTATATTAAATAATATCATTAGGGCCCTAACATGCTAACACTGGGTAGTTCCTTCCTTTGCTCTCCTGAAACAGCAGCACTTCTTCGTTCCATGTTTTCGACCAGATGTTGGAAACCTTCCTCTGAGCTTCTGCTCCATGTTGACATGATTCATCACATCATTCAAGTTGCCAATCCCCTGTCCTACCACATCCCAAAGGTGGTCTACTGGATTCAGGTCTGGAGACTGGGGAGGTCACTGAAGTTTGAACTCACTGTCATGTTTATGAAACCAGTTCCATCCTGCTGGAAGTATCCATTAGAAGATGTGTGGACATGAAGGGATGAACATGGTCAGCAACAATACTCAGACAGACTGAGACATTCAGACCATTGGTATTAAGGCCCAAAGTGAACCAAGAAAACATTCCTCACACCATCACACCACCACCACCAGCCTGGACTGTCACAAGGCAGGCTGGGTCCATGGATTCATGCGGTTGACTCCAAACTCTGACCCTACCATCTGCAGCCTCAGCAGAAATCCAGATCCATCAGACCAGTTTTTCCAGTCTTCAGCAGCTCGGTTTTGGTGAGTCTGTGTACACTGCAGCCTCAGATCTCTGTTGTTGGCTGACAGGACTGGAAGATCCTCTTCAAGGTTGGACCTGCTGTTCATTCTGAGATGCTTCTCTCTTCACCACAGCTGTACAGAGTGGTTATCTGAGTCAGTGTAGCCTTTCTGTCACCTCCAACCAATCTCACCTCTGACCTCTCTCATCAGCAAGGTGTTTTGCGTCCTCAGAGCTGCTGCCTCACTGAATGCTTTTTGTTTTTGGCTTCATTCTGAGAGTGTGAATCCAGCTTCTTTGGCAACAGCAATCCCTCCACGGTCAAAGTCACTGAGATCACATGTTTTCATTCTGATGTTTGATGTGAACATTAACTGACGCTCCTGACCCTTATCTGGAGGATTTTAAGCACTGCCACTATTTGGTGACTGGATAATTGCACAAATGAGCAGGTGGACAGGTGTACTTAATAATGTGCTTGGTGAATGTATAAGGATAGGAACTGAGATCTGATTCTAAATCATAAATGTGCAAATGTCCAAGCTATTATCAATGCTGGCATGTTTTTCTGACAAAATAAAGTCAAATTCATGTGTCCACACTGCCGGAGGGAGTCATGGCAGAGAGGAAGAAAAAGCCCAAATTGTGATATCAAAACTTAAGACTCAACCATGAATAAGACATGAACATCATTAATAACTCAGAAATCATGATGATTTAAATACCTAAACTGCAGCATTTAGAGATGTTCTCTAGCAGATGCAGAGATGCGTCTGTGAGATGCATACAGCTTCAGCCTCAATTTTTCACCTAAAAACAAGTGGAAGGTGATGGTAGTGTTATAACAGTACAGTGTTTGCAGCATTTACCCATGTTGCAAACATGGATAGGTCTACTAAGTCAGCTATTATTTTAGACAAATACGAAGAAGCTAAACACAAAATCCAGGCTGAAGGCAGCTGTCAAATGTACAAAGGACAGCTAGCAGAACTTTGCAGATGTGAATGTGTATTAGGCTTCAATGGGGCAAACTGATGGTGCAGTCATTAGTGCCCTAATGACTACATTAGAGCACTGATGTCAAGTAGATCTGACTATAAATACATTTATGTATTCCATTAAATGTATGGGTCGCTTAGATATATTTTTATGGTGTGTGCCAAAATTTTATCTGTATTCTTTCAGCAGCACCACAACAGACAGCAAAAAGATGTCATGTCATGTCATATTAACAACATTTCAAAAGATCAGGATCTGTACATACTCTATACAGCACGTCAACAAATCAACCTAGCCACCAGGAGGGTTAATGTCAGGGATGCTGCCTGTCTAGTCCTCACCTGTTCGTACAAGTGTCAAAGACTGAACAGACACCTGACAGAGAGCTACCTTGAGATTATCAAAGAGGAGGCAGAGAGCTACATGGATGTCCTGACGAGAACAAAACCATTAGCTGTCCTGGCAAACAGTGAGGGCCACAAAGGCATCAATGGCTGCCATCCTAGACTTGGAGAGAGAAGAGGGGAAGAGGGTGAGGCAGCCACATGCACTGCCCCAGATTGCACACTGAAGGAACACAACCAGAAGCTTTCTATTGTATATAGAAGTACATGTGGCTGAAGAAGAAGTACCACCACCTGTCCAAGTCAGCTGGATCAGTGAGTGAAGCTGGGTAGCCCTGGGCCTGTGTTCATAATGATCATAATGTGCACTGTCACAAAAAAAGTAGCATGTGAGTTAGTCAGTGAGGGATCTAAGGTTCACTGAATGCCAGAATTACCACGAGGGAAGTTGTCCCTCCAAAAAACAGCTGGAAAAAAGTCAGCAGAGTCTAATCTTTTGTTTTCTTCATGAGTATGGGAAGCAAAGATTTGCACTCTTACACTCTTACACTAACTCTTGCATTTTTAACAATATGGACAAAATTAGGAAGGACGTGTGGCTTTCCAAACTGTATCATTTGTTACTAAGCAGTGATGACACAAGGCTGTGAAGAGCGACTTTATGCTTTCGGAGATGGGCAGACCACCTGGCACTGACAGGCAAGACAATGACAACAGTAACGTCTACTAAATGTGTACCAGTTCCTCAAGCACATGAAGGAGACCCCGCTACGCCTATGTTGCCTCTCCCAGACCCAGCTAACTGGGGTGATGGGGGCTGTGAGGGCAGCCCTGGCCCACATCAGAAAAAAGGCTGTGCTTCATCAATTAAAGGTGAAGGCAACTAAAATGAGACACTCAGAAAGACTCTCAAGAGGTGCAGACAGTTTGGCCATTTGAACAGCCCACTTTGTCAAAAATGTTCCCCCTTTGTCACATCTGTAAACCCATGCCACTCCATTCAAAAGAAAAAGTCAACTTATCAGAGAAGATGGCAACTTTCATGTGCCACAACACGGCTACAGCAGACCAATTTTATACCCTGCAGCCACCGCGGCCTCTGCAGTTGCCTCAAACTCTGGAGCTGCCTCAACTTCCAGGAAGAGGAGCCACAACTGAATCATCAGATTCCAGCACTAAGGAAGGAGGGGAGCCTCTGCTCTCTAGCTGGTCTGAGCAGCAGGAAAGACAAGTGCCTCATACCTTTAATGATAATAAAAAAAATAAGAATTAAGAAATTATAAAAGACCAAAGTCAACTTGTGAAGTCACTTGTGTTTCCTCCTGCTCAGACCAGCTGGAAAGCAGAGGCTCACAGTCTGGCCTCCCCAGAAGATGGCTTATACTTTATGCTTCACAGACACAGTGTGGACACCTTCGTTAATTATTTCAAGCTTCTACCACAACAGCAGGATTTAACAGTAACAGAACGTGTGTATTTTTCTTAACTTTAACTGGGACATCTCCAAACCCCATGTTTTTTTTTTGTTGTTGTTTGTATGAGACTAAAATAGAGACTGTTTTTTGTTTAGTTTTTGTTTTTTTCGTGTCACTGGATAAATGAGGACTGATATATTGAATTTGGACTCATTTATGTCTGGACTTTAAAGACATACAGTATATGGTGCTTTTCTGTTATGCAGTGGAGGAATAGAAGTGCAGCATTTAAATGCATTGATTTGGTTTTATAAAATGTTTGCACAACATAACTGGTTGTTATGTTGTGCAAACATATTTCCTTATATTTGGGGTGTTATAAATTATGGAAGTAAAGACTTCTTGTGTTCACTACTTTGTGTTTTTTTTTTTTACAAACAAAAACTTATACCATCATTTAACAGATGCTGCCATCACACGCTTTATAAACTCTACAAATATGGGCAAATGTTGTTAATTTACGTGGCTTCTGAAATGGAACCCCATGCTGTGCTTATCTCTGCACAGCAGACCATTGTTTTTTTTTTTAGCAATTATTTACCTTTTTTGTCATTTTAAATGCAGTGCAGAGATCACAGTGTAAATATGCAGATGCATTTAGAAATAATGTGATTTCTCATACCTTTAATGATAATAATATTTCCCTTTGAGAGTCACTCGTGGATTTTTAATCCAAACACAGTCAAGTACTCAAAGTCAAAGACAATAAGATGCTCAGTTATCTTCAATTATCTTTGGTCCTTTTTCCTTTTCGGAAAAAAAGTCAAATATCACACATCTGGAGGAAAAGAAACTTTTATTGAACTTTCCTGAAAAGAATTAAAAGAGTACTTAGCAGCTGGGTTGCCACGTGTGAAGGCTGTCTTTTCATAACATAGCAATATACTTCAAGAAAGGGCATAGCACACACAGTGTAGCAGCTGGTGTTTAAAACAGTTTAATATACGCTCAGAACTGGAATATTCTGATGAGGCCAAAGCATTTACTGACTGAGCTGCCTAAGATCTCTAATACTTCATGGTAGAAGGTGCAGAAAAAAATCATAAACACATGAACTACAGCATCTCATGCAGGACTTAGACCATGGACATAAGTAATAGAGAGAAATCCCATCATATCGATTAGTATATTATCATATTTTGTTTGCAGTTAAATGTAAAAACCTAAAAACAAAAAGACTTTAAAATGAATATGAATATGAATGTGGAATCCTAATACTAAAAAAAGTAGCTGTAATTAAACCTCTCCTGAAAAAGCCAACTCTTGATCCAGGTCATTTAGCCAACTACAGACCTATATCTAACCCTCCATTTCCCTCTGAGATTCTTGAGAAAGCAGCCTCCAATCAGCTGTGCGACTTTCTACAGAACAACAATTCATTTGAGGATTTTCAGTCTGGATTTAGAATGCATCACAGCACAGAGACAGCATTAGTGAAAGTTACAAATTACCCACTAACTGCACAAATGTTAGTGCTACATTTGACACCATTGACCACCACATCCTATTACAGAGACTGGAACACTAAACTGGCATCAAAGGATCCGCACTAAACTGGTTTAAGTCCCACTTATCAAATCAATTTGTTTGTACATGTTGACAACGAATGTTGGAGTTCCACAAGGTTCTGTGCTTGGACGAATGCTATTCACCTTATATATGCTTCCCTCATGATACCCAACTGTACTTGTCAGTGACGCCAGAGGCAACCAATCAGTTAGCTAAAATTCAAACATGCCTTAAGGTCACAAAGACCTGGATGATCATTAATGTTCTGCTATTAAACTCAGACAAAACTGAAGTTATTGTAAGTAGCCCAAAGACCTCAGCAACTCATTAACTAATGATATAGTTACTCTAGATGACACTGCCCAGGCCTCCAGTACCACTGTAGGACCACTCCAGGTTTACTTGTGGTTCCTAGAGTCTCCAAAAGATGTGGCAGATCCTTCAGCTCTCAGGCTCCTCTCCTGTGGAACCATCCACCAGTTTAGGTTTGGGGGGCAGACACCCTCTCCATGTTTAAGAGTAGCTTTCCTTGAACCATCCCCTAGTAAAGCTACTATTGGCCTTGACTGCCAGGGGACTTCCCATGATGCACCAAGTTCCCCTCTTCTCTTCGCCCTCCCCATTTGTTCTAATTCATGTCCCATTCATACATGTAGCCAACTCAGATTCCTCTCTTTCCTGTAGTGTTTTTTTTTCTTTCTTGTCTCTCTCTTCTTTTCCGCTGTCGCTCTCTGCAGGTTCATCTGTCCTTGGAGCTGTAGAGCCTGGATCTGTGGCTGTGGGCCATCTACTGCCCAATAATTAGTCTAATTAATTATTATTATTAGTCCTATTATTAATCTTATTTTTATTAGTTTTACTATTGTTATTACTAGTCTTAATATTAGTCCTATTTCCCCCTGCTGTTCCTTGATGCCCCTTTTCATCTCTCTCTCTTTCTCTCTCAACTCAACTGGCTCAGACAGGTTTCTACTGTCTAAACCTGCTCTATATGAAAAGAGCCCTGAGATAACTTCTGTTAAGATTTGGTGCTATATAAATAAAATTAGATTTTACCACAAATTGTTAATTTATTATTATTATTGCTGTTAGTATTTAGTGTACTACCAGAGTCATCATTGTAGGTTGGAACATTTTCATGTCAGTCTTGGGTTGCTTTCAAACACTGCTGGGTCCAGTTCATTGAGGCTGGTGTAAAAGCTGTCACTTAAACTCTGGTATGGACCACCTGAAGTGGAGTCCTTGGTGCAGTTCATTTGTTGTGGAAAAGCAAAACAGTGATTTTGAATTCATACTTGTCACTACTCTCAAGTCCATCTACTGATTGTGAATGTCCTAAGTGATGCAGATGTTTCCACAGTGCTTCGGCTTGTGTCTTGCTTGTGCCGTTTTAGCAGTTCCTCGCTAAAAAGTCAGTGAAATAAGAGGCCACAACAACAACCACCAACAGTTTAATGTGAAGTTCCACAAGGCAGCCTTTTAGGTCCACATTTATAATTTAAGATCAGCCTCTTCTAGTGATGTGTTTTATATGCAGATGATGGTGCTTTAGTAGTGTCTCATAAAGATGGTGGATAAAGTGGTGGTTGAACAGTCTCTGAGCACAGCAGTCTGTGTGATCATTTCACAGTGTGATAACAGGTTATTCCTCCACCTTAGAAAGACTGAAGATCTAAAAGATTAATTAAATAGGTCGAATAGTTTAAAGTTAAAAGTTAAAAAAATTGTGTTACATATTTGGGATGTGAATTATATCGCTATTTATGAGGAAGTATTTAGGCACCTTCAATTTGTGAACATTTTACTGTATTTGGATATTCATTTTAAATGTGAAATAAAACTGCCTTTGCAGTTGTCTAAATGTTTAATATTCAGACCCTTTACTGTGGCACTCCACAGCTGTGGTCAGGTGCATCCTGTTTGCTTTAATTATCAGTATACATCTAGGCATTGAACCAGTGGAACTGGTTAGACGTATCTAAGACACACAATTCATACTGCAAGTCAGGACAAAAAACCGAGCCATGGAGTGGAAGAAATTCTCTGTAGACCGCTGTGATAAAGGCATAGATTAGGACAAGGTCATAGAACCATTTCTAAAGTTTGAGTGTTCCCAGGAGCACATTGGCCTCAATAATTGAGAAATGGAAGAAGTTTGGATCCACTAGTACTCTTCTAGAGTTGGCCATATTCCCAAACTGAGTGACCAGGCAAGAAGAGCCTTGGTCAGGAAGGTGACCAAGAACCCAACAATCACTCTAACAGAGCTTCAGACGTCCTCTGCAAAGATGATGAATCTGTTGTAATGACGACCATCACAGAGGCACAATCACTCAGGCCTTTATGGTAGAGTGGCTAAACAGAAGCCACTTTAGGTAAAAGGTAAACAGAGTTTGCCAAACAGCATTTAAAGCATGACGAAAAAGACTCTGTGGTCCAGTGAGACAAAAACTGAAGCCTTTGGGCAGAACTCCAAACACTATGTCTGGCAAACACCAGGCACTGCTCATCACCTGAAGGTGTTTCTCAGAACAGAACAATAGGACAAAAACTCAAGTGGTGATGCACCTTTGTGTTACCATGGCTACCCTAAGGTCTTCAAATCTATCAAATCTATCAAGCAGATGACTTTGCTGAGAGATCCCATGATCAATAGATGGTGTGCAGATCAATACCGAATTGAACGATAATTGTGTTCAATTTTCATTCTAGTTTTTATTCTCATATTAGAAGATCAAGTTTTAAAATTTATCATCAACAGGGACACATTAGAAATGAATCACTAATCACTAATCACTAAGATCTAGTTCAAATATGATCAAATTCAAAATGTGAGGTACTGTGGCAACACCACAAACCTTGTTAAGCATCTGAGATTTAACCACAATACAAAACATGACGAGGTTATGAGGCAGCGATCTGAAGATGAGGAGAAGAAAGGTGCTGCTGGGGCGAGACAGACTTCACTCACTGAGTCCTTTGGCAGTGGCAGCCATTACCCAGGTACAGAGAGAGAGAGAATGTAGCTACTGGCTATGTTTATCACTGTCACTGACTGAGGGGAAATGATTCATGTTTGTCTTCAGTTTGCGTGTTGATGTTCAAACAATAGAAGTATGCTGCAGTCTGAAAACCATGCAATGCTGTTTCACTCAAATTGGTATAAATACACATGCCAGCTAAATAAATAATATGGTTATGATGTAAGTAATGAAATAAATAAATGCTACAATAAATAGCTGCATATTTACTCTACAGGCAACAAACCTTACCTTCCTAAGCGTAGGCCTACGGGCAGCCAATAATGACCCAGTCTCGATTGTTTTGACTGACAGATTGAATAAAGTTTTTGTCCATATGTTTATATGTTTTTCTTGTCTCTGAGAATTCAGTATCACACATCACAAAACCTCCTTTTGTTAGTACACCTTGCTCTTGCACCACTAAAAAAGGAGTTTGTGAAAGTTCCCTGAACAGGAAGCTGACACAGCAACTTTGAAAGACACCCACTTTACCTTTAAGTGTGAAAGTACGCAGGATTGGAACTTGTCTCCCAGCTACTAACTACTTCTTTCACTTTTCATGTGAAAAACCAAGCGTAACACTGTGAACAGCATTTACAGAAGCTATTTCAGAGTTATTTTGGAATTGTTACCAGTTCCAGAACCTATACTAAGAAGATGGGGGCATATGATTAGTCAAAGGGCGAGGGTGAAAGGTCATAAGCATTACTGGAAAAATGTTACTATGAAACTCTAAACGAGTAAAGGAAAAATAAAAAGTCTGAAATATGGTATTTCATACAGCAGCATGTTAGTCATGTTTTTTTTCTTTGTTATTAAAATGCAATTTAATACAATTTAACGTTTGTGTTGACATGTTATATTGCTATATCACTTTATCTTGTTATATGATGGGAAGCTCATGTTCTTATTCATAACAATGAGACTCATTATAACATGAGAAATATCTTGTTATATCTTGATATTGTATATTTCAAAAGGATCTTGTAGAAACTGAGTGAATAGTTTATGTCATGGTGGAAGCATTAAACTTTCAGAAGTGATACAATATGTTTGTAATTATTTTGAAAGTTTATTTTTCATTTGCATTCATTATTCATCTTTGTGTACATTTTTTATATTTACTTTCTGATTTCATATTTAGTTAGTATTGTTGATTCTGGACTTCTACACCTCCAACATAAAGTGTTACAGTAATCTTACCCTCAGTGAAAAGCATTTATTTCTAACGTACAGCATAAGGGTATTGGAATAGCCACATCAAGGTTTAATTTACATTAACCACAATGTCATGTATCAGATGCAGACACACATGCAGTGCCTACTTAATGCACGGGCTTAAAGGAGACTCAAACCAACAGCCCCAAGGTTTGGTAGTTGTGCCAACTGAGTTACTCTCAGGAAACACAGCGGTCTCTGCAGCTCTGCAGACACTAAATGCTGGAAATCTTGACTTTACCAGAATAGAGTTCAGTATATGAATTTGCAATTTGTTATTTGAATTTAGTTTTAATATCAGCATGGTCAGTATGTATCAGGATACAAACCACTTTATTTTCACCCTCATCCCCCTCTCACAGATAGACCGACCAGTAGACAACATTGAAGAAGAGGAAGGAGAAAGGGAAGAGGGCTCTTGCATAGAGGTCAACGCGTTTGGCAGCAGCAGGTATGACAGGCTTGGGTGGTGGGGGTTTCTTGTTAGCTTTGTTTTGGGATTTGAGGGCCCCTGTCACTTCAACTGGTTTACCATAACAGTCAAAGTTGGAAAGTTCAAAGTCTCGAGGTAAAGATCCCACGATGCTGAAGTCATTGGATCGAAGGTCCGACTTGGAGGTGCAAACTTTCTTACAGCGAGTTTCAACCACCTGGTAGAAGATAGAGACTGACTGATATTTGCCAGCTGATATTGTCACTTTATATAAAATACAGTCCAGCTTTTGTTTGTTCAGTCCAGCTTTCTAGTCCTAAATCCATAACCAAGGAGTCTATGAGAGGAGCATTAATTATTAATGACTGATGTGTGATGTGTTTGTTTATGAGGATGGTGCTGCATTCCCACCATACTAATACACAGAAAATAAAGTTTCAGCAGACCATTTGTTGAGTTCCAAGCATCAAATTATTGCAACTTGCAATTTTGGTACATAATAAATTTTCCCTGCATCAAGGGAAAAACTTAGAGCATTCTTTTCTGATCTCAGAACAAGCTTTGACAGAATGGAACAGGCTCTAGTACAATGTCCTTCCTACTCTTGCTCGTCATAACTCAAAATCAAAGCTTCTGATTTATAAAAAGAAGCTCATTGTTTCAAATGTAGTTTACTCTGATAATAATAATCTTTGAGGATGAATGTGGTGCTTATTACAAATAATGCAAATAATTTGCAGAAATATGTTCATTCATACCTGCAGAGTGTTGACATGTATAGGTGTTCCACCAGTCCCATTCACTGTGTTATTAGTTTTATTTGAAGGCTTCTTTCCTTCTTTCTCTTTCAAAGCTTTCTCCTTGGAAGCCATTTTGGTTTTCTCCTCCTCAATCAGTTTGGGGCTGTTCAGCATCACCTACAAAGAAAGGGACAAGGAAACAGACAACGAGAGAGAGAGAGAGAGAGAGAGAGAGAGAGAGAGAGAGAGAGAGAGAGAGAGTATATAAATCAAGCTGCTGTTCAGGTGGATCAGTGTGTTGATCCTGGCCCCTCCTTGTTAGAGGCAGAGGTGAAGTCTCTGTGTTATGCTGATGATCTTGTTCTGTTATCTCCTATTGAA
>JBBMJY010000020.1:26266073-26286599 GCA_037833715.1 Toxotes lorentzi
GTTGTCGAAGATGGTGCCCAGATATTTGTACTCCTCGACCAGTTCTACCGGCTTCCCATGGATGGTGGTGGTGACTGTACATACAGTCAACCAGTCAACACCAGAAATGTCCAGAGTCTGTAAATGACTTATCAGTTACTGAGCCCTGTTTCTTGTGTACATGTACATTTTCCTGTGTGTGAAACAGGTGGTAGCTGCTTAGTTTAGCACAGACACTAGAAACAGTGGGAAACAGTCAGCACAAACAAAATCTACTGAGCAGAACCTCTAAAGCTTACTGATCATCATGTCGTTTCTTTAATGTGTACAAAAACAGACATGTCAAAACAGCACAGGAATTCTTTTAAAAGTTTGTCCACTGGTTGCCTGGCAGCTGCTCAGAGACAAGAAATTCTGCCACCTTGCTGCCCACAAGGCAATTGGTGCCTTGAATAAATGTCACAAAGTGTGTATTAGAGAGGGACACTAGAGGGCAGTAAAGTTTAGTACAGGTGACCTGATTTCCAGCAGCTCAGATTGGAGATTGGAGTTTTGCAAGAACAACCCCCTGAATGTTATTCTTCTCAAACTTGTTTTTATAAGAGACTCCCCTCCTCCCTGGATATCACACTTGTGCCGCTGTAAAGCCCAAATATCATTAACATTGGAGTTCATCTTTTTGTTTGCACTTAATGGGCCACAAGAAACACACCTTGACAAGCCACAGCCTGCTCAAGCTGCAGCCTCACCAAACCAAAGGTCTGAAGTCTTCAGAGGGCAAATAGAAGTTAAGTCTCTGAGATGTGACTTAAGTTAATCACTTTAATCATTTAACATGAAATGAAATGATCAGGACAGGGGAGGAAGCTGAATCTTATATTTCATCTTATAAATCAGCCAAGTCCAGCATTTTTAATCGCTTTTTTTTTTTTTTTAATCTTTGACACACAAAGTGCAACAGCCTTCCCCCAATATTTCAAAACATTATATTTATGGGAAATATAATAAAGTGGTGGAAATAAGCCATCCTCACAGAGCTGTGGCTGCTAAAAGTCACAATATTTTTTTTTCTAATGATTAAAATACATTTAAATTAGATCAGATGATGTTGAGATTAGATGTCTGAGTTGTGTGGCCAGGCATTTTCTCCATTTCATTGCTCCAAAGAGCAAACAAACTGCTGTTAGTCACTTACAGTTCAGTTCTCCCTGAAGCATCAAAGACAGACAGAGGGCTGTGATCAGCATGTGCTCTCACGCTATGGTTCCACCAAATTAAACGTATTTGTAAAAAACATTTTTTTCCAGGCCACAGTCCTGCATCAGTCCAGTTTGTAAACCTACACCAAGCCACACCAACAAAGCCCAGTACCAGAACTGACCCGTTACCCAAAGTAACTAGAAATGGAATCAGGACCCAACCATACTTGCAATCAAGAGTAGCTCCTGGGTTGTGCAGGCAAAAGCACAGGGTTAGGGGCACTTAACAGCCCAAGAAAAAATAGATGATAAAACCATATAGATACTCTTGCTTCATTATTCAGACACTTTTTGCACACTTATTGAGGAGAATGGTCAGACTGGTTGGAGCTGAAAGAAAGGTTACACTAACTCAGATAAGCACTCTGTACAACTGTGCTGAAGTTATACAGAGAAGCAGAAAAGGATCTCAGAATGAACAACACATCCAACCTTGAGGTGGATGGACTACATCCAACAGCAGAGACCACGTCAGGTTTTAGTCCTGTCAGCCAAGAACAGAGATCTGAGGCTGCAGTGGACACAGACTCACCAAAGCTGGACAGATGCAGACTGGAAAAGGTAGTCTGGTGTGATGGATCTGGATTTCTGCTGAGGCTGCAGATGGTAGGATTAGAATTAGAATTAGTAGAATTTGGAGTCAGCAGCATGAATCCACAAACCAGACCAGCCTTGTGTCGACAGTCCAGGCTGGTGGTGGTGGTGTGATGGTGTGGGGAATGTTCTCTTAGTTCACTCTGGGCCTTAATACCAATCAATCATAGTCTTAAAGTTACAGTCTATTGTTGTATAGTATTGTTGCTGACCATGTTCATCCCTTCATGTCCACAGTTCACCATCTTCTAATGGATACTTCCAGCACGATAATGCTCCATGTCACAAAGATAAAGTCTCAAACTGGTTTCATCAACATGACAGTGAGTTCAGTGAACTTCAGTGACCTCCCCAGTCTCCAGACCTGAATCCAGTAGACCACCTTTGGGATGTGGTAAAACAGGAGACTGGCAGCTTGAATGATGTGATGAATCATGTCAACATGGAGCAGAAGCTCCAACATCTGGTGAATCAATGAGAGCAAAGTTCCAGTATTCCTCTTCATATGACACACCCAGGCAGGTGCCTTTGCATCAGTAATGTGCACATAAAATAAACTGGAACAAAACTCATTACTGATGAAATTCCTTAGTACCCAAACAATTTTTCAGTTAGTACTTCCATAGTTTTAGTCTATGCAGACCCAAACAGATTCATATTAAACAAGTAAATGAAATGTTCTGAATGCACAATCATTAAGAAAAAGAATCAGATTTAACCATGAAATCGTTAACTCTCACTGAACATTTAAAAGTCAGATCACTATTATCACTTATAAAATATTATTTAGTTTATTGTGGGTCATTTCTATGTCATTCCAGCAGTTTTTGTTTCGAAATAAATCTGTTTTTAATTTCACAAGTCAACCTCATCCCAGTGAGTGTTTATATGTCATTATTCCAGCACTGTTGGCTTTTCTTATCAAAAGAATGACTTTAACAGCACTGGAGAGCTTATGTAACTATGTAATTACACCAATCTAGTCAGTGCCGGCTAACTGATAAGTTTAATGACTGGATCCCTTTTTAGTTGAACTAATCAGACTGGCTAATAATGGTCCGTGACAGCGCTCAGCGTTGAACTAATGAATAACTGGCCAATGTATTGAATTAAAAAAGAAAATTTCAATGTATTAATATCAGTATCAACGACAGGAAACCAGTACCAGATGACCTGTGATCGGGATGTTAAACTACATAAGTGTGTTAGCATGGGGACTGAGCTCTTCATCACGCTGCAGAAAAAAGAGGAAGCTGGCTGACCAGACAAAAAGTCTTCACAGCAATGGTTTTGAAAGAAAATTTGTATTTGGAGAGGTGAAGACCTTGACTGGCAGGGTGTTTATTTTTTCACTCATACCACAGGCACACAAACAAACGCATTTGACAGCTGTGGAGATCAGCATCCTGGGCAGAGGCCTGACGGTGAATGATGACCCCAAAAGGTTGAGATGAGACTTTTCTCTCTAGTGATGTGTGTAGATATGTGAAGAGGTATGTGTGAGGGTCTTTTGGAAACCTTTGTAAATATAGTCTTGTTTTTCTGTCTCTGGTTTTGCAGCAGCTGAACCTCAGTGTTGTTCAACTGCCAGCTGAGTAGAGGGTGTTAAAGATTATATGTCGTTTGAGTGTAAATAGAATATATGTTAGGTCTAACTTGTT
Source organism: Toxotes lorentzi (assembly GCA_037833715.1). NCBI lineage: Eukaryota > Metazoa > Chordata > Actinopteri > Toxotidae > Toxotes > Toxotes lorentzi. The sequence continues at coordinate 26,269,567 of JBBMJY010000020.1, forward strand.
TTTGCTCTGAGGGTCATTTCCGTTGTTTTTGGATGTTTTTGTCTCTAGCACAGACAGCTCCAAAACCTCTGCCTCCGGTCAACGTGACAGTAACTCAGCCACCCAAAACTTGCTCCAGAGCCAGAACCAGTTCAAGCACTAGAATAAAACCTCCAACTTGGCCAATGAATTTATCACAATGATATCTAAACACCAGGTCCAGCACCAAAAACAGCTCGAGTTCTGATTCAAACACTAGATTGAGATGCTCCAGACACGGTAAAGAATACCAGTTGTACTGTAAATTATATTATTTTTATTTCTATATTCAAAAGTTTTCATTTACACAGACACATGCACACACAAACACACACCTATACACACACACAGCCTTTATTTAGAGCTGTGTGCAGTCCTGATTTATGTCCCAGGGAGCCGACCGCGGTTAGATTTAAAAGCCTTATTCTCTCTCTCGCTCTCTGAACACCGGAGGCCGACAGGAGAGGACAGTAGACACCACTGAAGAACACCCTTCAACATGTAGAAAGAGTATATGCTTCTGAGTAGCAAGGCATTCTGGTTAATTAGTAAGATTTCATCTTTAATCTGTAGTTAGGATGTGTTTTATTTGATCATGGGTGAAAATGTGGACAGAGAACATTTATTATTTTAATAATTTAATGGACAAGATAAACCAAACCCCTGGAACTCTGCTGATGTTTGAAACAATGATGATGAAATTACAGGGTTTAATAGATGCGCTAAACCAAAGCCCCTCCAGCCCTGAACCTTTAAGCCCTTGAATGTTATCAACAACACTGCTGAACACTTAACTGAATGTTAAGTGTTCAGCAGTGTTGTTGATAACACTGCTGAACACTTAACTGAATGTTATATATTAAATGTTAAATGTATGCAGAGTGATTCAGACCGACTGAGAGCTTTAAACATAGCTGTAGACTGATTAACGGTGCCCTCTGCCTCAGCGTCCGTCAGCCGAGGGGGAATCCTTGCAACATCAGCAAATTATTTGCACTGAATAATTCTTCCCAACCAAAGGTGGTGACATGAAGTGCACTAAAAAAAAACATGGAAATAAGATCTGGAGTCACAGATGCAAAGGTTACTGCCCCATATACGTTGACTCTACCAATACAGAGTTAAAACCTTTGGTTTGTACTGACTACTGGAAGATACTATACTAAGAAAGGTTTGATGCCTTTGGGAACAAACTTAATCTATTCCCCACAGATTTATAACCAGGAAGGCTGCTGCACTACAACACACTGAGGAGAGCAAGTGTGAGCAACATGATAGAGAATATGAAGAAATTCATCACACAGCTGAGGAAGAATTTCTTCACCAGGTTTGATGACTTTGGAATTTCCAGGTGCAGTGGACATGTTAAGGGACCAGAGGACTCGCCCTCCCTGACCTCCCACAGTTACACTACTATTTGTACAGGAAACAGAGACAAATAGAGGTGCCAGAGAAAAGAGTCTGTTGGCAGACTGCCAAAGCCTGAGACAACCGAGAGAACCTGACGCATCGGTAACACAGGACACCTCCGGGAGGATCCACCCACAGGCTGTCATAAAGATTACTGACTGCAACTACAACTGCTTTGGGTTCCGGCTGATTCTCCAGACCACCAACTGAAGCAGGCAAATCTTTGATTTCACTGATCATGACTGGGTTAAGGTTGGAAATAATGTCGTTACTCTCAAACCTCAATCAGAGACATCTCACTGGTGGAATAGCCAAATGCATAGCCCAAAAATTATTCTTTCCCACTATTACCCAGTTCATCATGTTACTCACTCCATCAGCCACTAGCTACCATTACTGGTTTGATCCACCGTGCATCTCTGACTTCATGTCATTGGATTTATCCTGTGTTTGTAGCTTATTAATAGCAACAGTAGTTTATAAATATTCCTAACTTAAACTCGGATGTTGCTATGTGTTCCTAGAAGAAGTCCCCACTTTTGATATCAGACCGATCAAAATTCATTCAAAAAATAATAATTGTAATAATTCATTCAAATAAGAAGGTGGTGCCCCCATTTAACAAGTGCATATTAAAATTAAAAAACCTAATTTTGCGACAGGGATGTCACTGAATTTGTGTGTGACCCATTCATGCCCAGGCACAGATTTCTCAGACTTCTGCTGATGGATGAAGAGATGATTCAGAGTGGACTAGTTGACATCCAGGCCTGCAGCAAAATGAAAGCTGCTCTCTGTGCTGCTGAAAGCCTGAGGGCTGTTTGGGTGGTTTGTCCCCAAGACAATGGCACACTGAGGACATTAGCTGTATAAGTGCTCATCATGTTCGGGTCAACACGTACACGTGAACGTGAACTGACTTTCGGATCTGGGAGGACTGCTTGTGAATATGCCCAACAGCTGTCAAGCTGTTAGAGGGGAAAAGTCATACCTCCCATTAACCAGATGTGAATATTTCAGCCTTATGATTTTATTCCTGGGATTCAGTGTTGAATCACATGCTCGACTTGGTGTTTTATTTGAGGTACAGATGCCTTACAGGAAGCCACAGTGAACTGTTCAACCGTTCAACTGATGTTCAATGTTGAAAGCAACATTTCTGGCAACTGCCTGTGTGTTTTATTCATTTTGATCCATTTTATGTTGTCACATAAGGCTGGCATTTGTCATTCTCTTGTTTTTTTAAGCATTTTTTTTCGCTGAGAAGTTTTTGTTCTAATGGGCCTCTGTAACTGTGCATGTGAAAATAAGAGGATGGTAAAAAAAAAAAAGAAAAAGGAGGAAGAAGAAGTAAATAAATAAAATGAATGAAGATACAGCACAAGCCGCATTCCTTTCGTTACAGCTTCACCCGTCAGGTTACTGTTATCAATACCATAAAATGTACATTACATTACACCTTCAAACAAAGCTTATTGGGATCCACAGCATCGTGGCATTCATTCATCTAGGAAATGTCTTCTCCAGTCAGAGTTCAAAGTCGCACTGATTCTGTCTGCGATGTAGTCTGTCGGTTTTACTTCATCAACATCTCCCTCTGTGATGACTAGAGCACCTGCAGAATGGTAGGAATAAACCGGTCCCTCCAAAGTTTTTCCATCTACTTATTATAGTGGTGTAGGCAGAAATAGTCTGGAACCTAAACAGGGTGTTTTGGGCTCCAGTGATCAACTTAACATCCTCAGCAGATTTACGATCTATAGTTGTACAGAACTTTACTCAGCAGAACAGCAGCCTGTTTGTTTCATCACTGTTGCTCTCTCCTGCACAGAGGCAGCCAGGTAAAGTAGGTGAAAGAGGGTAAAGGTTAAGATGATGGTGTTAGAGGGAGACACGTGGTTTTTCTTATGCTCTCTTCAGCGGATGTGTCTGACTGATTAAATGTAGAGCGGTGGGAAACTGTAGAGCGGCTGCGCTTTAAAATGAGACAACTAGAATGTCTTTCCACTTCTGATTGCAGTGGAAAAGAGTCGTAGTCATTTCAGCTTTCAACTGTTTTCAGTCCAGCCGTGGCAGGTACATGTAATGTTGTCAGAAATGTACCACATTCAAATTAAAATACTCCAAGACAAATTCTTTCTCTTCTTCCTTTCTCGTCCAAACCTGGTGGCTTGCACTTCAGCAAGGGAGGGTTGGTCATACAATGTTGAATATTATACAAGTATTTTATTTAAGGTCCTCATTAAAATGGCTATTTGTTCTTCATTCACAGGATTATTGTGGATTACCACAGAGGTCCCCCCTCTAATTTTAGATCAAAAAGGGCAAGGACAAGGCAAAAGACTGAGAATCACAAACAGACAGGTTATCAGGCAGTAAAAAATGCTGCAACACTCCAGCACAACAGTCTGGAGGACAATGAATGCAACCAAGCTGGTATAAATACTGTGAGACTCATGAGAGGATAGGGAACAGGGGCCTCATGTACAAATATTGCGTGTGCACAAAAACGTAAGCGTAGGCCACCTTTCATGCTCACGGTGAGATGTATCCAGAGTAGGGATGCACCGAAAATTCAGCCTGGCCCCAAAGTGCATTTTCGGTTTCTAGCGGAAAGATTTTTATCACCGAAACAACATGGCCGAAACAGGATGTTGTGATAGCGCAAGCAAAAACTGTGGCCAGTATGAGGAAGGGCCAACATGTCTGCGGGGTGGACGTATTTCAGTATATCTGAGAAAGACACACGGATTGCCATTTGCAATGTAATGTAATGCCGAAATTTCAAGAGGGGGTGCATCTGCAAAGAATTTCCCCACGTTGGGTTTATCAGCTGAAATCCAAACATCTCGATCTCTGTGCTGAATATGAGAGGAATGCAGCACAGAAAAGGAAAATCCCTCCGAGCACGCCCACTCTGTCTGTGGAGAAGTTAAACATTTTATTTGGAATTTCATTTTAGATTGTGCATTGTTGGAATGTGCTAAATAAATATTTTTATAATTTTGTAATTGATTTATTCTTTGAAACATTCATATTAATTTATGCAGACTGGCCTTGGTTTCCTCATTTCCGGTTTCGCCCAAGAATTTTCATTTCAGTGCATCCCTAATCCAGAGTGAAATGAATATGAGAATTTTCGTTCCTTTGCACCAACTTCATTTCATGCATGTTTTAAATGGTTGTCACCTGGTAACACTTGAAGCAATGCAGTGAAACTACTAACATTAAGAACTAGTTTATCAGTCTGTTGGACCACCTGAAAACAATTGCACCTCAAACACTTATGTGTAATGAACTAAGATAACAAAAGGATGCTGTACATACCCTGATACCAGTGGAAGCTTTGGCCTTATTAGAAGACATAGCGAAAGGCAGAATTAGAAGAGAATGGGTATTTAGAGACCATGGTCATTTTCTGGCCCATGATGATGACTGGCTTATCAACTGATCAGATTTCCAAGAGCAATCCTCTTGCAACTGCATATGCTGGCATGGGTCTGGCTTTGGAGAGGGCCACGGCAACGAGTAACACATTGCAAGTGCTTACCACAAGGCAACAGGGCAAACAGGGTCATTCCGGAGGGAACTGGCAGACCAGTCAGAACTGTGACAGTCGTCCTTGAGCCATGCCTTGTTAGCTGTATGGCACAAGAAACACAAGTGCACAAACAACAACCTATACAAACATCTGCCTGGGACAGTTTACAATGAGCTAGTGCTGTTCCTATATCTTCCCTACCCTCACAACAAGCTGCTTGACTCACTAGTTTCCGATATGAGACGTGGATATGCAAGTATCCGGATGTTAGCCCCAAATATTTCCTATGTCACTTTTTGATTTCATAGAAAGATATATACATATATGAGACAAGAAGAAGAAGAAAAAAAAAAGATTAACCCCCAAATATATTTCATTACACTTAAGATAAAATCTAAACAGTATGAGTGAAGGAACTCACAGTCAGTCAGTTGGCCACTGTGTCAGACTCTCATAGTGCTGGCCCAAAATTAACCATCAAATACTTTCTACTGTTTTTGCAAATTCAATATAAATCAAGTTTCCATTGGTACCTACTGCCTCCAGGAAATAGCACATACTCTAAGTTACACTGACAAAAGCTTTCACCTTCTGTTATAACTAATGACTGTTTTCAGATCCAGAAGCAGAACACAGACTCAGGTGAGCAGATGAACAGGATTTATTGTATAGGTTACTAAGGCAGAGCAAGCTGAGGAGATGAATGAGAAGCAGGCAGGTAGACAGGAGGGGCTTGATCCTGGAGCACAGGAGATATAGGTTAGTAAAAGGTAAAACATAAGGAAGCAAAACTTGAGAAAACATATGAGGAGGCCACAGCTAATGTACCACACAGGCAGACTGAATTATTTGGCAATAAGCGACTGGAGAACCCAGGTTTAAGTATTGCAGATCTGATGAGATAATGACGAGCAGGAGTGCTGGCTGATTCTGCAGATGAGGTGCAAAGAGGATCTCCATGCCCAGGGACAGATAATCAAGCACAGACAAAATGGGGAGAGAGTGACAACACAGGAAGCACAAGAGAAAGGGGAAACAGGTGAAACACAAGGAAAAGGGAAAAAAAAAATCTAGAGCCCTCGGCCAAAACCATGACAGCTTCTCAGCTTACCAAAGTAACTGCCAGTTTATGGTTGGCAGTTAGTTTGAAATGAATGAAACTCATGAGTACTGTTTGCCAAAGTTTGTTTTGGTTGCTTGTAAGCAGTGCAGGTAGACTGAATGACACATTTTTCCTCTCAGGGTTTACAGTAGCTGCATCCACTCGCTGCTCTGACCGTTCAGTTCTTAAAACCCATAGAAACCTGTACGCATGACTCAACTTGATTCTACTCCTCTGATGCTCATGCCACCTCTCAGATATACACTTGCTGTATATGCCAAACTTAGTCCATACACTGAAGAATGCTGAAAAGACAGCTTGGGACCTTTGAGGCACACAGATTCACTAATGTACCAGAATCAGACAGGTGACTCAGTGCTTCTTAGCTAGTGGATATTACTCCTGATTCCTGCTACCTGCAGATTTTGTAGTGCTTGCTCTGGGGTCAGGCTCTGGGTCTCTGTGAAGCGCTTTGAGACAATTTGATTGTGGAAGGAGCTATATAAATAAAATTGAATTGAATTGAAAAATTGAATAGAGTCCCTGCTGTAGTTTGGTTAAGTTACACAACTCTGAGTGTCTGTTAGTGTTATTAATAGGTTCCAGCCTGCTAGCCTCCAGCCAGCATCCCAATTGGCTAGCCTCTGGTCTACTAGGCACAAGAATGCACCTCCACCTGCATTCCAGCCAATTTGGTTCAGGTTTGTGAGCCTGCAATCCTGAGCCAGCTAGCCTGCAGTCTGCTACTGCTCCTGAGCCTACTAGCTTCCTGTCTGACCCTGACCTTTGAAATCTGGTAGTTGGAGCCCTTAGAGGGAAGCATGAATCACGGAGATGTTGATCCCCCACACTGCCCAGCTTCACACAGACTCAGCTGTCCAGCTCCACTGCCCAGCAACCCCCAGCCTCCTCTGCCCTGTGTCTCCCTGACTGTTCATTTGATGCCCCAGCCAGACCCCAGGCTGGATCCTGTATCAGGGGTCCCAGCCAAATCCCCACCTATTCTTATTTCTGTGGTCCCAGTCAAAGTCTGCCTGCTCCCGTGTCAAGCTTTCTGTCTGATGTCCCACTGTTCCTGCATCGGCGTCTTGTCCAATGTTGTGTCCCGCGTCGGGGGGTCCCATCTGACTTTACAACTGTTCTGGAGTCTGTTCCTGCACTGGTGGCCCTGGCTGATGTCTCAGCTGTTCCTGAGTTGGCTGCTCAGCTTGGTGAGTCACTTCCTGAATCTGTTCCTGAGTTAGCCATACCGGCCAACACCGCCTCCTGATCTCCCTCCAGCTGCCCAGCCAACACCAGATCCTGATCTTCAGTCAACAGTCGGTGCTCAAACAGTGCCACACCTCCCAGACCATCAGTTGGCCATCATCTGAGCCACCACTGTCAAGTCTACTCTCGATGCTGTCATCTTCAGCCAACGGTGGCTAGCAAGAACATCAGGCTGCTTGCCTGAAGTTCTATCTTCCAACCTTAATTGTATCTTGTTCTCAACTTCACTTGTCAGTCCTGGCCTCCTGTCACTGGCGACCTCTCTCTGGACCCCAGTATCCTGCTCTGCCTTCAGAAGGGACCCACCATCGCCCTTCTGCTCTGCCTCCGGAGAGATCCTGTCTCTGCCACCGGCCTCCCAGTTGACAACTAGACCACTCTGTTTTGGCCCTGGACCACCTGCACAAGGTGTCCTGCACATTATCATTATCTAGACACAGGATGGCATGAACATGTGACATACTCTAGTAGAGTATTTATGTTAATCATATTATATGAGTTAAGTTATAAGGCTGGGTTTTTAGTAATTTGTGTTGTTCCAGTTAATGTTGATTAGACTTTGAATGAGATTTTCATAGTTTTGGAAAACTGTTGTTTCACTTCTACGATTTACACCATAGGTGAGGGTATACCATCTCTTTAGTAAAGGAGGAGTAGCTTTAGTCTTGCCTTTTCATCCTCTGAAGGACCTACCTTCATGGGTAGCACCCTTCTCAGTGGTTTCCTGCTGTCAAAGTCTAAAAATTCTGTTTAACATTAAAAACATTATTGCACTATTTCTATTATTTATTACATATAATATTGTGAACTATACAGAAAAAATCACCCGTCCCATGCCCTCAGCCTATTAGCCCAGCTAGCCTTAATGAGGTTAATTCAGCTCATGCAGAATCACAGTGAGAGAAACTACTGGGAAAGGGAGATGGAAAGTGACAGAAGGGAGTAAAATGTGTGGGGTGGGGGTGAGGGGGTGGATACTGCGGCGTTAGACTACACTGTCAAAATGCAATGACACAGCTCGCTGAAGCTGTTGTGGTCACACACACACGCACATAAGACATCGCTCTCTGTAACAACTCGTAATATATTCCACACACAGGGACAAAACAGTTCTTTCAAACACATACACGGACACAAGGACAGGACAGCACCAATGTTAGGCTTATAACATTGTCCTCCAGTCTGCAATAACATGATCTCATACAGTTCTGCTCTCTTTCTCTCTCTTACACACACACACACACACAAATCCTTTACCACAAAACTGCAATCGCACAAAACATTAAGACATTAAGATGCATATTCCGTTCATTCTTACCTCTGGTTGGTTGGACTATCAGTTCTGGTGCATTACAGGGATTCAGTGGTTAGTCACTAAGATGCTGTTCTGGCTAGAGCCTGACTGTATGTCCTCTCTCTCTCCCTTTCCCTCTCCCTCTCTCTCTCTCTCTCTCTCTGCTGTGCTGTCCTGTGTGTGTTCCTTTATCTGCACTGCTCTGGCATCCTATTCTGAGTTCCTCCTGCCTGCCTCGGGGGGGAAGTAGCACAGTACTGTTACTAACTCACAGCCTCTTAACACCAGTACTGAAATGGCTTCATTATTAGGCTGCTTTTGACAGATAAGTTAGTTAGTTGTTCCCAATTACAGAGACTAAAGAAGGAAAGAGATCTTAAATAAATAAAGAGAGCCGCAAGCAGCAATTTATGGGTTCAAACCTTTTCTAAGTGCATTACAGACAAATGACCCAAACCAAAATGTTTCCGAGCTTTGAATAAAAAGGAAAGTCAAATGCTTTAAAGAAATCCAGAATAAGGACAAGACCATCATCTTTTATAAATGAACTGTAAACAAGCATATCAAGAACTGCACATGTATGATTATAAATATGCCTGCCTTTAATGAAAGCAATGCATGGCCATTACCCATCTCAACATGTCACTATAATCTAACAGCAGTTAAATAGGTTAAATTGTTGACCTATGCACACATTTACTGTCTGTCTCAGTAGCAGGATATTTCTAAAAGTGTTACGCTGCACTGCCTTTAACATCATAATGATACAGCAAAAAAATACACAACAAAAATAAAAATAGCTTTGATACATTTTACATTCCAGGTTTTGGTGTAAACAATGCAGACATCCTCGCCTACCTCAAGGTCAACAAATTTAACTCAAGGGCTGTAATATCTCATGGCAGTAAAATTAAAACAGATGCAGCCCTCACAGTTCAACATGAAAAACACACACTCACCCTGTAGGACTATGAGTTGACCATCACATGCTGACAACAGGCAACCTTTAAGATTACCTTTAAGATTTCAAGATTTCAGTCCTGGTTGATTTGGTGACTCCTGTAGTTACAGGTGTACAATAAACGCGGTTCAATGCTACAGGTCACAGAATTTTGGGGTCAACAAAAAAAATGTCCCGTCTGTTCCCTGCAGCTCAAAAACATTTTAATTTAGACGGTTTACATTCACTTCAGGATGGTTAAAATTGTTCAGGACGGTTCAGTTACAATGATGACAAAAGTTGATCTGTCTACTTAATCCTGTCTACTACAGATTGATGATGCCAGGAAAACAACCATTGTCAACTGGGAGCTCAAGAGACTCAACACTGCACTGCAGGAGACCAGACTCCCATCAAACAGCAGCCTCAGAAAACAGGACCACACTTAGGTAGGTAAAGAAATGAGAGGAACATTGACTGCATGGTGTTGATTTGCAGAAACTCTCTACAGTCTTCAGTTGAGCCGCGATCCAAAGGCATCTCTCTCCACCTAACCCCCACCGATTCAGTGAACATCCTGAGCATCTACGCTCCCACACTCTGAGCTGAGGTAAAGGATGAGTTTTATGAGACCACTGTAAGAGAGATTTTTCTGACATAGAACACCAGTGTATGCTTGGGGACTTCAATGCCCAAGTTGGGGCCAATTACAATTCCTGGCCATACAGCATTGGTATCATTGGCTCTTTGGCATCAGCAAGCTGAATAAGAATGGGCAGAGACCGCTAGAGTTTTGCTATTACCATGACCTCTGCATAACCAACACGTTCTTCTCCACCAAGCCCAACCACAGAGTATCCTGACAGCACCCCAGATCATGTCACTGGCACCAGAAACTACACCCAATGGATCGCTCAACGGTGTGCCAGTGGCTTTTGGGTGAACCTTTATCAGAGTATCCACTGTCAGAGACACAGCAGTCAAGAATAACATCCTCAAGCCTGTCATGGAACAGCTCGACCACCCTCATCCTCTGTAGAAGAGCTCAGCAAAGCCCTCAACTCCCTAGCCTACGGCAAAGCTCCAGGAATCTATGGCATTTCCCCAGAGATAATCAAGGCCAGCAAGAAGAGTGCCCTCCTCAAGCACCTGCATGAACCCCCACAACACAGCTGGAACGAAGAGACTGACATAGAACATGCATGATGCTAACATCATCACACATCAAGAAGACAAGAACAGGAGGAGGTCACAGGAGATCACAGTGACTGCAACAACTACCACGCAATATCCCTCTTCAGTATTGTTGGCAAGGCCTTTGCCCATGTAGTATTTAGAAAGATTCTGGGCATTACCTGGCAGGGCCACATTCCAAACATGATCCAAACATTCCAAGCACAGGCGGGAACTACCAAGGCAGCTGAACTGTCTTAGGACATAACATTAATGTTTTTCAAGGAACCAACAGCTCTGATGTTACCGAGTTAGCTAGCTCACAGGTGTGTCTGAGTTGGGGAAACTGGTCAGCTCACTGTACATGTAAACGTTGGATGCTGCCTTGTTAGCTAGCAAACAAGCAATTAATAGTAAGGTTACTAATCGCATCAAACCGTCTAATGTTAACTGGCAACATTAATACTAGCGAGCTTATCTCTTTAAGTTCAATATCTTCACCCCAAATGAACTGGTCTTTTTCATCAGGAGCTGCCACTTCTTTACAAAGTATTAGAGACTCTGCTGTTACTGCTGATGAAATTTCCTCACTTTGACATGGCACTGCTCATACAAAAGTTTGGACTTTATCTCTTTAAAACTTATCCTTGGCCATCTGACTTCCACAGCTCACCAGGTCTGCCATATTGCACTAATTTCCCACTGTGTAGTTACAGTAGCTAACATGCCAACAAACGTTTATAACCAACCCAAAATTCGATTCATGGGATGTTCACTTCTTGCACTGAGGTTTGATCTTGCCTGTATTGCATTTTCATTGCAACTGAACCACTCTAGGGTTTGACTGGAAGCAGACAGGGAGCTACAATAACAAACTTTGACTTTAAACAGAGTTATCAGCTGAATGTTACATGATACTGTTGTTAGCAGACTAGCTGCTCCTTTTGTGTTTTCAGATAATGGGTAAGGACCAAGCGTAAAAATAGAAAACTGGAGATCCATGCTGTACCCAGGCCTGGGACTTGACCTCATAGAAAGGTGCTTTGGCAGTCAGTTAACTCAGTCCAGAAACGGCTTAATAAAGTGGTACCATTATATTGTAGGTTTAAGTAATAAAAGATGGTTAGGTATTAGATGATACACCTGTTTATCCCATTCCTTCCTAATATCGGGACTTTTGAGGTGGAAACTGGCTCCTGATATGACAGAGCCTCTCTCTGGGGACAGAGTCTGAGCTGAGCAGGCCCTGAAAGCAGGTTCTGAAATGAACTCCTCAGTGGGAAATGATGGGGTAAATAAAGGAACAATGCTGATGTAATTTATTGTTTAGAGGAAAATGCTTAGATTTACAAACTTAAGAGATCAAATACAAAATGACACAACTGAGCGAACTGAGGCCAGTAAACAAAGGACAGGGCTGCGGGTGAAGCCAAATCAATTCAATATAACAAAAAGATTACTTCCCCTCAACTTGGAACACAGCTCTACTGCTGGAAAATCACAACTAGAATGAAACAAAACCTGACTAAAAATACTTATTACTTGTTAAAACAAAACATAGAAGAGGCAATCACGGCTGTACTCAGTGTACTGGAGAGAGTCAATCCATACAGTGGCTTCAGAAAATATTCAGACCCCTTCTTTAACTGCACACACTGTGTTGTAGGTTTAATTTTAAATGGATAAAATTGTCCTTTTCATCAGCCTACATTTAATCCATAAAGAGCTTCTGAAGTCCTCTGCAGAGAGGGGAGAACCTGCTGGAGGGATGGCCGTCTCAGCAGCACTCAGGCCTTTATGGTAGAGTGGTTAGACAGAAGCCACTTTGAGTAAAAGGCCTATGACAGCCTGGCTGGAGTTTGCCAAACGACATTTAAAAGACTCTGAGAGCACGACGAAAAAGATTCTCTGATGTAATGAGTTCAATTTTGAACGTTTTGGGCAGAACTCCTAACACCATGTCTGGCGAACACCAAACCACTTGATTCTGCTCAACCCCAAACTACAGACTAATAAAATGTAAATGTAAATGAAATGTAATGGAAAAAAAAATGGAAAATTTGTCTGCAAGCAACTTTTGAATTTCCTATAGGAACATTTTTTTTTTTTTGACAAATTCCAGTTTGATTTCCATCAAAGGCACAGCAAAGAGACAGCTCCTTATAATCACAAAGGACGACTTGTTCCAGGGGAACTGTGGGACATACAGATTTAAGAGTTGCTATCATTGATATAGATCATATTCCTTCTTTTTCAGTCACAGTCTGATTTGCACCAAATCAGACGTCTGAAATTTTTAAACTTTGAAATAGCACTCAGGTTCCTTGAACTCAAAGTCGGTTTCCAGAAACCACATTTGACTCCCGGTTTAAGTTTGAGAAACATCTTATATCAGCTATTCAGTCCTGTTATTTTCATTTAACCTTCCCAAACTGTGTTGCCTGTTATCTTTCCAACAGCTGCAACAAATCATCCAAGCCAAGATGACAGATTCTTTTAGCTGAACAATATGCTGCATGGTTACTAATAAAGACTTATATTACTCCAGTGCTGGTTCTGTTACACTGGCTTCCAGTTAAATTCAGCTCCACCATACATAATAATGAGTTGCTGATCCATTACAGGTCCACTAGGCATCTTAGGTCATCAGAACAAGAGCTCCTGGTTTATGACCCACTCAAAGTTCAATTCAATAGTTCAATATTAAAAGTGCTAAATAAAATTTTACTTGATTATTTTAAGCAGAAAAAGAAAATGTTCAGCTCTCTTTATCTGTTCCCACACAGCGGTGGTTCCTCAAAGACTCAGACCAAGTGAACAACTTCTCACACTTTGAACACCAGTATGGTTTCTCCTCAGTATGGACACACTGGTGTTGGTTGTAACTCAATGCCTGGCTGAAAGCTTTCCCACATTTTTCACACTTGTATGGTTTCTCTCCACTGTGGATACGAAGGTGTCGGTAGTAGCTACCAAGCTGAGTGAAACCTTTCCCACATTTGTCACACCAGTTTGATTTCTCTCCACTGTGGACTCGTTGGTGCACCTTGAAATAACTTAAATGACTAAAATGGTGTGACTGAAGGTGTGTCTTATAAGCACCTGAGCGCTTGAAACTCTTTCCACAATAGCCACAGTGGTATGGCCTCTCTTCAGTGTGGATAAGCTGGTGTCTCTGATATGAACGTGGATTACTGAAACTCTTGTGACATTGGTCGCAGCAGTACGGCTTCTCCTCAGCGTGGATACGCATGTGTCGGATATAGTTACCTTGGCTGAAACCTTTCCCACATTTCTCACACCAGTTTGATTTTTGTTGAAAGTGGGCAGATTGGTGCTGCTTGTAGTTAAACTAGCGACTGAAACTCTTCCCACATTGTTCACATTGGTATGGCTTTTCTCCAGTGTGGATACACAGGTGTGTCTTGAAATTACTTAAGCGAGTGAAACTCTTTCCACATTGGTCACACTGGTATCGTGCAGCGGGGTCATGTTTTAACTGAAAAAAAAAAAGAGAGAGAAGTAATAGAGTGCAGTATAGACTTGATAAAAAGGGTGTCCAATCATGTGGAACAGAAAATGAACAGTCTCTGAAAATCTGTAAACTGTCCGTTAACCATTAATACTTTAATGAAATAAAACATCATCATTGAAGGGAAAAGGCTACAAGCATCATTTTACACTGCAAACAACATATTGTAAATTAACATTAGTTATTACTTCCCCGAGATGCCAACATAAAACAGTCTGTCTCCCCCCAGTTTTTTCTATAAAAAAACTGTTCTGTACTAATAAAATGCCACAGTAAAAAAAGCACTGTATATTGAATACAATAACATATTCAATGTGATGATGATGTCCATCAAATCAATGAGTTTTATGTGTGCAGTGATCTCACCTCTCTGGAGGAACTCATTTCACAGCCTTATTGTGAAATTTAACTTCCACTAGATGCTTTACTTCCTGTCAGCATGTCAGCTCTGAAATCATCAAATAAAGACAGACAGGTCAGAGGAGGGACACCAATAAAACAATAAATCAATAATGCTACAGCTAGAAGTGACTAAAGGCAACCAGGCAGAATTCAATACTCAATCATCACAGCTAAGTATATGAAAGCTAAAGAGAAAAATGAACAATGAAATTCAAGAACACAGTTGGCAGAACTCAGCAAGAAATGAACAAACTTTATGCTACTTAAAGTAAATGTTCACATTAGCAGGGTAGGTGCATGTCTGTTGGCTGTCCAGCCAAACTGAGTAACCAAGCCAGAAGGGCCTTGGTCAAGAAGCCAACAGTCACTCTGACAGAGCTTCATAAATCCTCTACAGAGATGGACAACCTGCCCAAGTCCAGGTCTGCAAAGTTTGTAGAGGATTAGCCCAGAAGACTCGAAGCTGTAACTGATGCCAAATAACTGAATATTTTCTGTGAATTTCAATTTTTTGTTTTTTAATAAATTTACACAAAATTTGAAAAACGTTTTTACTTTGTCATTATGGCTTACTCAATTTATATTGATTTCTTTTTTTTTTTTTATCCATTTACACCTATAACACAATCAAGTGTGCAAAGAGTGAAGGGGTATTAATACTTTCTGAAGCCAGTGTATATTTATCATTATGTATACTGAGCACTAAGCAGTTTTAAATTTAGGTAACTCTCAAAAGCTGAAAAATTCAAATATAAAGGAAGGACTAAATACTGGATTCACGCAGCATAAAATGCTCAATTCCCAACCCACATTTCAAAAGTCTAAAAAAAGAATTAAGAAACCATGCTGTTTGAAAAGGGATGCATTAATCAAGCACAATGCATGTCCTTTGTTAGCTCCCAAGTATATCTTATATTTCAAAATTCTTGAGTAAGCCTTTAGTTAATTCTATTTTCCCTTGTGTCTTATATATATACTGTATCTTTACTGTTAAATCAGTGTTATTTCTTTAAAAACTGAACTTTAATTTCCATCTGTGCCCCTAAATCTTTTCATCTAGTGTCACCTAAAAATAAAAATGTAAGCGTAGAGCCCTGTCTGGGCTGAAGTATTTTTAGACCCACTAAATCCTGGTTTAACTTTGAACAGGACAGATTGTGACATGCTTGATAATTACTGGCAAAAAGTCAAAAACTTCCTCTCTACCTGAACCATATGGGGATAATCTGTTAAAAAAAAAAAGATTTCCCACAGTTCAGCAGGAATGTGGGGAAGTTGCCATGAAAGAGCCATACTTATTGCTTATTCAGACATCTGACTGTAAACCAAAGCATCCTTGGTGGAGGTGTGTCCATGTCCACTGTATCTGCCAAAAGAGAACAGATAATGCAAACTAAGTGCCCTGCACTTGACCTGTGTTAACTACAGAGACCTACGTCTCAGTGGAAACAATACTGTTCATATTCTCCAATTACTTCACTAATGTACAGACCCCAGCATTCAACTATGTTGTAAATATTTTAACATGCATTTAAGCTTTGACAACACTAAATCAACAACCAAAAGTGGCTGATGGGAAGCAGACTCTGTGTGGAATCTTACAGGTATATCCCTGCTGTTTTACTGGCTTATAGCACGTGTAAACAGCATGTCACTTCTGTTTCCATATACCTCTTGTCATTGGTATAAACCACTTTATATTGACATAATCCACTGATTATAATATGGTGGTAGTGTCTGTGAAATTATAAATGACTTACCACAATTAACCAGCAGATGCCACTGTCCACAAGCGTTCTGGTAGTGCGCCACTCTTGTTTTAGTATCATTTTTTTAGAGGTATATGCCACTTTGACTGGCACTTTGTTGTTGTGGTTAGAAAAAAGACTTTCAAGTTAGAGGTGGCTCAGGCTTTGCCTTGATCCATTCCCTAGTTATTCTGCTATAGGCCTGCACTGAGTTTCTCTCTCCTCCTCTCCCCCTCCACCTGTTCTCATTAATGTCCCATTAATAGACGTTACTAATTCAGCTTCTTCTCTTTCCTGTAGTTCTGTTCTTTCCCGCCTCTCTCTTCTCTTCTCCACTCTCTGCAGGTTGAGTAAACGTGAAGAAACACAGACGAAAACACGGAGCAGAACTTAAATTTACCTTCAGAACTCACGGCTGTCTGTTATTTACTTCTACTGGAACGCTCAAAGAGAGCCAGGCATGCGCAGTCTGTTATCCCCCCCCTCCTTTTTTTTTTTTTTTTTTTTTTTTTTGAAGTTTGGAAACCAACCCCAACAGGAGCTTCCTTCCCCCCCCCTAAACGGAGGCTGAACAACAAAACTCCAAAAAAAAAAACCTTTTTTT
>JBBMJY010000020.1:26298426-26358071 GCA_037833715.1 Toxotes lorentzi
CATGCACAGTATGTATTTATTACTTTGAGACTTTGATACATACGTTATATAAAGAAATATCTGTATTGTAACCTACAGCTATAGATAGATCAAGAGATAGGATGCTGGAGAAGCCCAGATAGGCAGAGTGAGGAGAGAGAGCAGGGCGCTGAAAAAGGGACTTCCCTGCGCCTCCATCATCTGCAGGGAGGGAAAAAACACTCACACACATATACAGCCTCCCACATACACACACACACACACACACACACACTGTGCTGAGAGCTAGCAAGGGGCTTTAAACAGCTTCACGCGAAATAGAGACAAAGGGACTGTAACCTGCCACAATGGAGGAAAACATGGATGAATCGCAAAGCCAGAAAGGTAGGACAGAAGAACGATTTGTTCATTTTTATCTTTCATCATCACCATTCTGCCATTGTTCTGTTCATCCATTTCTCTTGCTATCATGGGATTCCTTTTTGTGTGCACAGATAGAAGACAGCATACATGTCTCACAGAAAACAACGGAGCATTAGATCTTAATTCGTACGTTTAATATGCACATTTTCTTGGCTCAGTTCACAAAGACGCTTTTTCTCATCGTTCTGTTCAGCAGAAATGGAAACATAGACTGTGATTTTTAATCGTGCCATCTATTTGTCTGCTTATGATAATACCAGGGATTATACAACCCTATTTTGCTGTGTGTTTTGATGAATGGATGAATAACAAAGCAGATTGTTTGGGGTGAGGACGAGAGGAGCTGGCAGACTCTGGAGGGTCGGTGTTGTTTTGGAGGCTGGACGAACAGATGGATGGACAGATGGATGAATGCATGGATGGATGGAGGAGGTGGGAGTGGCGGGAGGGGGTGGGGGGTGGAGGGGCAGATATAAAGAGGGAGCGTGGGGCAAAACCTTGAAATAAAGACAAAAAATCAGAGGGACGAGGGATAAGTGGAGCAGTGACTGATGCCTCCACTGGGATTTTCTTTGTTAGCCTCTATTGTTTCATGCTTCACGCTTGTCTGAACCCCTTCTCCTCCCCTCTCTCCCTCGCTCTCTGCATGTCTCCCTTTTTTTTTCTGGTGTCTGTGTCGCTCTTTATCCCTTCCCTACATTTTCTTCATATCTCCCTATCACTAGCCCTGTTGCTTTATGTGTCTTTTCTTCAGCCATTTTCACTCTGTGTATTTCAAACTGGATATTCTGGGTGTATCAGCCTGTCTCGGTCTCTGTGGGTCTGTGTCTCTTGTTTCTCTGTCTGTCGTTTTCTGTCTTTCTCTCTGTCCTCGACCATCTATTTTGACTCATCTCTCACTCACCTCCATCTAGCTCTGTCACTTCCCTCCCTCCCTCCCTCATTCCCAGCCTTTTTTTTCCATTTCTCTTCCTCCATCCATTTTTTTTTGCCAATTTGAAATCTTACAATCTTACAAATCTTTGTGTGTCTGTTTGTTTGTTTGGTTGTTTTTTGCAGACAGCTTATTCATGGTTTTTATCGCATACTCCCATATTATTATTGTTGTTGTTGTTGTCGGTGGTAAAAAATGGGCGTGTCCATTTTCTTCATCGCACCTTCAGTCTGAAATCATAGAAGATAACTGGTGCTGCTGACATGGATTCACAAACACAAAAGATGATCTGGTTATTCCTGATGAAAACAACAATATGCATTCATCACTGTGTTAACATTTATTAATATTGTATCTATGGCAATACTGTTATGGAATAATCTTCTGTCGTGCGATAGGCAGATTCATGGTTTTTTGTGTGTGTGTAGGAAACCTGTTTCAACCAATCACAAAGCTGAAATGGGGGGACATAATGTTTCAAGCAAACATGATTTTTCAATCCAGCCATTTTTTTTTTATAGAATAGAATAGACTTTATTGTCATTACACAGTCATGTGCAACAAAATTAGGGTGCTCTGACTAATACAGTGTGAAAAAACAGAATAATTCACCTTTATAAAAAATAGAACACATTCTAATACATAAAATGTAAGTATGAAGCCTACAGTATAAACAAGGTCAATTGTTTATACTGTATAAAAAGTGACAAAGTGCATTTAACTTGAGCTTATTATGCTAGTGAATTTAATAATATTGCATATTATATTTAGTAATATTGCACTGGTTTTTTCCTGGTTATCACCCCCACTCCTTCTGTTCATCCATTCAACTAGTTTCCATCCTACATCCCTGCCATTCTTTCCATCTTCATGCAGCTGACAAAGTACAGGTGTGTGTGATGAAATATGGTATGGCAGGTGAGAAGGAGAAATGAAGGAAAATGTAAATCTGTGAGACAGGGCAGACATGAAACGACAAGAACAGTTCTGTGTGATGCACATGGACTTCATTTTTAATTGCTTAATCACCCTAATTAAACTGTATGAATTTTGATGAATCTGATTGTTTGTTTGGTTGTTTGTCAGAGATCTGGTTTAGGTCTTGAATCTGTTTAAATCAAGGTTTCACTGCAAAGCTTGTGGCACAAACTGAGAATAATTCTCTGCACTTTTAATAACCCTGACATTTTATCATAAGCTAACTGACTGTTACTGTTAACTTGACTTAACCGGACTCGATTCACTGATGGTGCTTTGCTGATGTGTTACTGGTAAATATTATTAATAATTAACAATTCAGCAGCGTAAAATGTGACATAAGTAATTACAAACTATACAGCATATGCATTAAATCTAGTAATTTGTCCTTATTCCAATTTGATAACAATAATGTATCTAATGATATTAAATTAATTAATTACTTCAAATGATGTTATGCAACATAATTAGAGTAAAAACTAATTACTACTTTTGCTGCATTTGGTCATTAAAGAAATAGAGTTGATGTACAAACCTGTGTACATGTAAACTCATGGGGAGAAGTTAATTATGACTTCCAAGGTGCATTTCAGCAAGAAAAATCCAGCTGACTGGCCTTATCATGGGTATTTATTGTAGTATTTAGGCACTTCCACCATACCAAAAGACAGACAAAACACATTTTCTGACAATACAAATCCATTTGTCCTCTCTGTCCTTAGGCTCAGCTGTTCATGCTGCTGTTCCAGCTGCCCTCCCTCTCCCTCACCTTCCTCCATTTCTCGTAGCTCGTCCTCTACTCTTGCCATCACTACATCTTCCCAGTCTCTCTTACTGGGCAGACTGGGAGTGAAATTGTTGTTGTCAGTCAAACAATAAACACACACAAAAAAAAAACAACCTACGAGATAAGTGCAATCCAAAGGCAGCTAGCTTTGTCGAAGAAGCCTTTAGATGAGAGGTGAAATGTGCTCAAGTGCCTCAAACAAGTCCAGCTGCCTTCTTATAGCACTTAGAAATCCCACCACCTGGATGCCTGAGAAACTTAACTGACAACCTACCTACCAGTTACACAGTCAGACTCCAGGGTGAACTCGTGAGAACATTATTCCCCAGTCCATGCAGGTTTGGCAGTATGTTAGCAACTGTCTTAGATTTATTCAAGTTAACGTAACAACATGAAAGTGAGAGTTGAAACTTGGTCTAAACTTAGTAATTCCTTTTGCCAAGGGAAAACTTTATTTGTTGCAAATTTATTAAAAATCAAAAACTTGTTCACACCATTTGCTGTGGCTCCAGATTGTGGTCAGGTGCACCATATTTGCTTTAACTATCCTTGAGAAGTGTCTAGAACTGGAGTCCATCTGTGGCAAATTGAATTGATCAGACATACCGGTAGTTTAGAAGGACACACACCTTTGTATATAAGGTCAAACAGTTGGACAGCAGAGGTGGGAGAACCTCCTGGAAGGACAACCATTTCAGCAGCAATCCATCAATCAGGCCTCTATGGTAGAGTTGTTAGACAGAGGCCACTTTGAGTAAAAGGCCTATAACAGCCTGGTTGGAGTTTGCCAGATGGCATTTAAAGGACTCTGAGAGCATGAAGAAAAAGATTCTCTGGAACTTCCTGGGGACTTCCTAGCTGCAGGGACAGGGGGACTGGTCAGAATTGATGGAAGCATGAATGCAGCCAAATGCAGAGAGCTGGTTGAAGAAAACCTGCTCCAGAATGAGACCAGAGCCAGGGACAATGGTTCACATTTCAGGATGGCAATGACCCCTAGCTAACAGCCAAGACAATGCTGGAGTGCCTTTAGCACAAGTCTCTGACTGTCCTTGAATGGTCTAGTCAAAACCCAGACTTAGGACATTAGTGGGAAGACCTGATGATGGCAGTTCACACATCCACTCTGTTGGAGCTGGAAAGAATCTGTCTGGAAGAATGGGAGAAACTTCCCAAATCCACTCAAGAAGACATGAAACTGCAGTCACTGCTGTGAGGGAGCTGCAGGCATCCCCTCACACAACAGGTGCACAGTTCCTACACATACTTTCCCAAATAGATAGATGCACTCAGACAGCAATTATTAAGTTCAGTTATTTGTTTAGTGTTTTTTTTTGTTTGTTTGTTTTTTTGGTTTTATTTAGGGCGTTAATCTTCTAAAAATGGATCCTGCAATGTTTTTGTTTGTTCTCTAGCTTGTTTCTGATCATTCTTTCTCTGAGAAGAGAAGAAGGGGGAGGTTGCAAAGGGTTATAGGTTATGTCTGGTTTATTGTGTTTGTTTTGTGTTTGAGTGTGGTAAAGTAGTCTGAGTTAAATGGAAATGTTTATATGGTCTTTTGGAGAAGTGTTTAAAGGTAAATATTAGCTACTGTACATACTATACATATATATTAATTGCAGCATTTTTATATTTGCAGTGGTTGATGTTATTCATTCATTCATTCATTCATTCATCTTCTAAACCGCTTGATCCGTCAGGGTCAGGGAACTGGAGCCTATCCCAGCTGACTGAGGGGTACACCCTGGACTGGTCACCAGTCAATCACAGGGCTGACACACAAAGACAGACAACCACTCACGCACACACTCTCACCTAGGGGCAATGTAGAGTAGCCAATTAACCTAATGTGCATGTTGTTGGGATTGCGGGAGGAAGCCGGAGTACCTGGAGAAAAGCCACGCAGACACAGGGAGAACATGCAAACTCCACACAGAAGAGCCCTGTTTTCTATGTAATGACATTTTTCTGGTCCTTACAATTTAAAATAATGTGGTGGGTAGTTAAGTGTTTAATTGACTCTATTTTCCGTACCGCTTGTAGCAAATGCATTTCTACAAAATCTAAATCAATACAAAAAAAAGTAAATTACAAAGGTCACACAAACAAAAGACTGCATTCTGAGCTCAGAACTAGTGCCCACTGTAATCTGGACAACATGAATAAGATGGTCTGACACTGCAGCACTAACACTCCAGTGTTGAACTGGGAAGAGACCCACTGTGTCACCAGCTACTCCTTTTCCTTTGTGAGGAAGAAACCTGACTGGGAGCCCAGACCAGGGTTCGAACCTAGGAGATGACAGTGCTAACCACTGCACCACTGTGCCACCTGGTAATGTTAGTGACTTTATATATATACTGGGTGGATGTCAGTTCTTTTTCTTTTGATTGTACCCTTTATCTCGAACTAGAAATCCTGTAATTGTCCGCATTAGATGAGAAATTATATGTCGTCTCTTTAATAATTTGTGTCCACCACAGTGTCTAACCAAGTCCAAATGAGAAGGGTGCCTTGACTTTTAGAAGTCCACCATGTAGTAACATGTAAGGCACAGTTTATCCTGGTGTAAGTGGAATTTGATCTTTCATAATGGATCAAAGTTTCTAAATGGAGTAAAGTTCTCACTATGACCATCCCCCAAACAGTAAGGAATAGGATGGTCCCTGAACACTGAGTGGTCTACACACATGGAAGTATTTCATTTCTTGATGTAAGAGTCCAAAGTACCTCTCACAGATAACAGATGTCAGCACAGTGTTCATTTATTCAGAAAATACTTTGCCTCTGAACATAATCCAGCCAACAAGTACATGGCCTTCAAAACAAAATACAAAATGAAAGAAATATTTCAAGAAGACAGGCTTGTGTCAGGAGGGAGAAGGAGGGCTGATAGAGTGTGATGCAACACAGTTCATCATATCCCATGACAAAAATACCAAAACAAAACCAGACCCAGAACTTCATCACAAAGTGCTTCTCAGGAAAAAGTTCAAAGGGTTAGGTCATAGAGTGAAGTCAGAAAAGCTGCTCTTAGCATGGAACTGCCACTTCCTGAACCTGCTGTAAAAGCGATGATTATTTGCCAAGGACAATTTGTAAAATTAATTTCTAATTTGTTGTAGAGGTCAGTGGGAAAACTGACAGCAGTCAGAATGGACCTTGTGTATTTGTTTTATGTGCATTTCATTATTACGACCACTAATAGAAAGGAACTTAATGGAGAGAGGAAGAAGTCAATACAAATTGACGTAGCAGGCCCACAGGGGATGAAAGAGGAGAAGGCAGGGCAGGAGGAGGGAGAGAGAGAAAGATACTGGACAGGGAAAGAAGCAGAGTAGGATGCCATTCACATGAGGTTTCTCCTTTTTTCCTCTTTGAATGTAATTTCCTTACTTTTCACTGACACAAGAATTGAAAACATGCTTGACAGTGAGTTGTATTCTGACCAATAGTAGCTGCAATATATTATTATTCTGCCCCAAGAAAAGACATCACACTGGGCCTCAGCACCCCATCACCACTAGCCACAGCAACCCTGAACATATATCACCTGAGCATACATTCAATATTCTGAATACAGTGGAATTGACTTTTTTTTTCTTCTTTTTTTTCAGTAGTAAAATTCTGTGGTAAAATTCTTCAAAGGAAAAATCTCAATAATGAAAAACATTGTAATCTTCAATTAAAATGAAAATTACCTATAGAATGATCAAACAAACCAAAGAATAATATCAGCAGCAGATTTTGTTTCATCTGTGGAAAAATAATTACAGTGACAATAATAATATTATAATAAAAAAAAGAAATTCCTGCAATTAAACCACCTGACCTTGTCCTTAAACACAATGCTGCTCACCTCCTTCAGGGCTGATTCGTGGGCTGATTGATTGGTGGGGGTACGGGGATGGGGGGACAGGGCTGCTGAAGCCTGAAACTGCATCTGTTGGGCCTGGCACCAGACAGGGGCAGGGACACTGGTTTAGTATGAACAGCTTACTTAAAATATGCCTATAGTGATTGAGTGCTGGCTGAAAGAGGAGCCAAATGTGAACACATTTGAAGTAACTGATGTTAGAGGAGTAAAAGCAAACTATTTCCCTATGGACGGAGCAAACAGTTTCATTTGCACCACACACAGACTACACACACTTCTCTCTGTGAAAAACAGTCAAACACACTGTTCCCCTTTCTGCTCCTTTCTGAAAATCAGAGTTTTCTTTCGAAAGCTAAGACATAATGGTCCACTGACACTCCTCCATGTTAGCAAGTACCATTAGTGCCTGGTTTGGGGGCAGGACCGAACCATTTCATGTAAATAGAGGGTAGGCAATACAAAGATTGTCTGAATGTTTATTTTTTTTGTCAAAAACAAGAAAAGAAACCATTAGTTTTGATTAGTACATTGTAAATTAACAATTGTAGTACTGATGATAGGTTAATAATTTAATATTACACATAAAAAATACATACATAAAATGTGTATTAATTTTTTAAGGCCCTTGTCAGTCACAGGCCTTTAGAATACCCCCAAGGGATTTCATCTGCCCAGCAGATTAACCTTTCCACACTTGATGCTTGAGGAGTTTTCCTCCAGCACCACCTTCAGGACAAAATGGCATTTTGTACCTGAGATATTTACGACTCTATTAAGTAGATGTCCATGACATCCTCCCAAAGGTCCCCTCAGATCGCTCCTTTTCTATATATCCACAGCAAGAGTCCAAGCTGTTAGGGACTGTGAGGCATCATCCCACTAAGGAGCTGGACTGACCCCACTGCTGGGTATTTCAGATGGTTCGATGTGTTGTTCCCAGCTAGATATCCTATATCAAAGTAATGTCACAGAGCCTGCTATAATAGAGTCCTGGCAGTATTTCCACTTCTCACCATTTTATGGAGCCGCTCCAAATGAGTCTGTGGATGACTTCATCACTACAGTCTGTCGGCTGCTCATCTTATGGAGGGAGTGGCTCAAGTTCTCCAGTTACACATTTACAATAAAGACACATAACATTTTATCTAAGAATTCTAATTCAGGGGGATTTTCCTTTTAAAGGTTAGAATATCTTCCAACTGAATAGTTACTTAATGTCTAATGTATGTTATCTCTGTGATGATGAATGGTTTAGATGAAATACAGTAGACATTTAACTAATAATAAATATTGTACACTTTATATTTCTGTTCACTATTTTGCTGGCTTGCTTTTTTCTCCTTTTTCCACTCACTTGAGTACAGAGGGATTTTTCTTTCAATTGATTTTTCTGATTTGTCACTTTTAAAAAAAGCTTTTGGTGTATGTGTATTTATTTTCCCTTCATGAATCATATTCATTGAACATATCCACATGAACTCCTACAACAGTAGGCCCAGTGAGCAACACATACTAACAACCGAGTCTCCGCTCTAATTCATCCAAAAGGTGTTCTATCAGGTTGAGGTCAGGACTCTGTGCAGGCCGATCAAGTTCTTCCACACCAAACTCGCTCATCCATGTCTTTATGGACCTTACTTTGTGCACTGGTGCGCAGTCATGTTGGAACAGGAAGGACTCACCCCCAAACTGTTCCCACAAAGTTGGGAGCATGAAATTGTCCAAAATCTCTCTGTATTCTGAAGCATTAATAGTTCCTTTCACTGGAACTAAGGGGCCGAGCCCAACTCCTGAAAAACAACCCCACACCATAATCCCCCCTCCACCAAACTTTAAACTTGGCACAATGTACTCAGACAAGTACCATTCTCCTGGCAACCGCCAAACCCAGGCTCGTCCATCAGATTGTCAGACAGAGCGTGATTCGTCACTCCAGAGAACACGTCTCCTCTGCTCTAGAGTCTAGTGGCAGCGTGCTTTACACCACTGCATCCAACGCTTTGCATTGCACTTGGTGATGTATGGCTTGGATGCAGCTGCTTGGCCATGGAAACCCATTCCATGAAGCTCTCTACGCACTGTTCTTGAGCTAATCTGAAGGCCACATGAAGTTTGGAGGTCTGTAGCGAATGGTTCTGCAGAAAGTTCAATTTATTTATTCAAAAGTTGGCGACCTCTGCGCACTATGCGCCTCAGCATCCGCTGACCCCGCTCTATCATTTTGCCTGGCCTATTACTTCGAGTTGCTGTTGTCCCCGATCGCTTTCACTTTCTTTTAATACCACTGACAGTTGACTGTGGAATTTTTAGTAGCGAGGAAATTTCACGACTGGACTGCACAGGTGGCATCCTGTCATGGTACCACGCTGGAATTCACTGAGCTCCTGAGATCGACCCATTCTTTCACAAATGTTTGTAGAAGCAGTCTGCATGCCTAGGTGCTTGATTGTATACACCTGTGGTCATGGAAGTGAGTGGAATACCTGAATTCAATGATTTGAATGAGTGAGTGAATACTTTTGGCAATATAGTTTTACCTTTCACCATACTGTATTGTACATTTTTCATTTTGAAAGGTCTCTGAAAACAGACAATCTTCTAATAGGGATCACTTTGGATTTCACCTTCAACATCTGTTCCAGTTGTTCCTTCAGTCCCCAGAACTTCTCTATCTTCTTGTGCTTCTTCTTTCTGATGTTGCCACATCTGTCCTCTTCCACTCTTTGTCAACCACCACTGTGGCTGGTTGGTTGGTCAGCAGCTGCTTGTCAGTCTGGAACATGAAGTCCCACAGACTCTCACCTCTCACCTATTGTTCTCAACCACATTTGGTGGTGTGTCCCATCTGGACATGGGGGCTTCTAATCCATACTGGGCACAGATGTCCCTGGATGCCATCCCAGCTGTGTCGTTGTGCTTCTTGGTTTACGCTGTCCCAGCTTGCATCTTACACACTGTTACTATATGGCATCTTTGCACAGCCTGCTCTTTGGGTCCTGTCTGCTGTGGTGGGGCTCTGTGCTGTCCTTCAGCTTGGCCTTTTCTAGCCATTGCTAGGACTCATTGATGTCAGCCACTTCCTCTGTGTGCTGATGGTACATCTCATGGCGGGGCTTGGTTTTCCACAGTACTTTCTCTTTCTCTCATATATATTTATATATATATATCATCTCACTCTAAATGGTGCAGGGAACTTGTTATTTTCCATTAGAACAGGGCTTTGACTCTTGAGCGCATCCTCAAGCCAGTGTGTGTTTCTCTCTCTTTCTCTGTGTGTGTGTGTGTGTCTGAGAGACTTAAGTAATCTTCTCTCAGAGCTAAGACCATACACACACAAACACACAAACACACATACCGCAGCTATATTTTCTGTTAGACAATCAGGCTAGACAGTGCTAACTAAATGGCTGCCTAATGAGCACCAAGGCTCATTGTAAAAGAATGAATGTGTGTTTCAGTTTGAAAAGCTAGGAAAGAACTCTGTTGTGTGTCTGAACACAGAAGATAACACACAATGATCACAAACAACTGGGGCTTCAATTATTATTTGTTATGATTATTTTCATTATTGATTTTTTTTATTATTATTGTCAGAAGAGAATACACACTGAGGTTCTCAGATAATCAGTTTACTATCATGTATGAAATCCTGAGAAGACACCTGAAAGCAGCAAATGTTTGGCATTTTTGCTCCAAAATTATCAAAACAATTATTCAGTTATTAAAATTATTGACAATTAATTTTCTGTTGATTGACTAGTCAACTAACGCACCAATTATTTCATCTCTGCAAAAGACATATTTATTCTGATGATTGGTAAAGGTTAGTCCTCCACAAGGGGAAAGAGCATAGTTTGATAAACTAAGTATTAGATTAAGATGTCAGTTACACATCATTCTATGATAACCATGAAAACCCATTAAAAGTGTCAGTCAGTCTGTCATTAATTGTTAACATATCTAAGTAGTGAAAAAAAATCAAGTTGATTATCTGCAAAGAAACTATCAAGAGTGTATACAATGAATTTCTCACATTAAGACACAACAAAACCCAAATTTAAAACAGGCAACGCACAAATGTTTATCAAAGATGTCACTGACATATAAGATACAAATTCATGTTCTTTTGAGATATCTGAACACTAACCTGAGCCCCTTTGTCTATCTGTAAATAATCATTAAAATGGTGATGATCAACAACCTCATCAACCCAGAAGATGTGTCACAGAAATTTTATGTGATGAAACAGCAAATGGAAGATTGCTGCCACATCATACTGAAAATATTTACCACTTTCTGAACAAACTAAACAGCCACATAAATGTATAGACACAGTGCCTTTTGTGTTTAGTCTGTCCCAGTTTTTACCAGGTCACTGGGTCTTTCCTGCGTTTAAAGCCCAAATATGGAAATATGACAAGGATTATAACATGGCTGACATTCAGACCGCACACTCACAAACACTTGCACACACACAGCGTCAGAAAACAACTGCACACTCACACACATGCAGATATATGAAGATATATGAAAATATTTAGATGCAAGAGAACAACACACTGTACAAAACGCCCTCACACAACATATGTGCTCATAACACATAATATCACACTCCTCTCTCTGCCTCTCCAGCCGAATCTCTATTCTTTATGTGGGAAAATTAGGGTCACATCAGCATGAATTGACTCAGATTTGTGTATTGTATGTATGAGTATGTAGCTCATGAGTGATGAATGCTTTATTAAATGGAGTCAGTCAGTGCAAAATGGTACCTTCCTTCGAGGCATAACGGCCATTTTTGTTCCTCTGTTCCTCTCCAGCTCATGCTTTGTGGAGAAATACATTGAAACTGTACATTGATCGCTGACAGAAACCAAGACAACACTGAAAATGACAACAGACTGTATTTATGCAAATAGATGATGCGTGAGTGTTTCTGTTGAGAGTGTGTGTGCGTTTGTGTGTTTGTCACTGCATGTGTGAAAATGTCCATTAGTGTGACTGTAATGCTTGCGGAGCCGTGCTGTTGCCATGACAACACTACAGGCAAAGTGGGTCAGCAGCCTCTTGCCACACCCCTGTTGGCATGGCAACAAGGCTGGTCAATTAAAACCAAGCAGCATGATGACTCACACACACACACAGGCAAACAAACCCCTTTCTGTGCAAGGGATGTGAAGGAAGGAAGGGATGTGTGTGTGATTCTCTTTTTTTCCCTCCTCCTTTCTGTAGGATTGCTGCTCTGTCTACATGCGGCTGCATGTCTGCCTATTCAAAAGAGAGTATGTATGTAGGTGTGTGTGTGTGTGTGTGTGTACTTGCGTGTGTGACCATACACCAGATCAGCCAGTGTACAGAAAATACTGTATATACGGTATCTAGTATGAAAATTGTATTTTTATTTTTTTAATTAATTTTTAATTTTTATTTTTATTTTAATTTTTTGGATATAGTAGATATCACAGTGGTCTGTGATCAGTGAGACACTTGTCATCAAGCACAGAGAGCCCACATACCTCTCTTTTAACCTTTATATCTTCTGGAAAATGGAATCGCAAATACACAAGATGAAACAAGACTTAATAACGAAACCCTGAATTCCTGTGGAAAAATATTATTAGATGTGTATTTTGGGTAGTAAAAGTTGGAACTTTTTTACAATATATTTCTATACAGTTAAATTTTTTGGGATTCAGCATCTGGCAACAAATAGAGCACTTACAGCTTAAAACACATCCACAGTGATCTTACCAGGTAGATGCAGTGGTGGCCACATGATTCAGCACAGTGACCCCAACCCTGCCCTCACATACTCTATGTCTCTCCTGCAATCTCTAGTGTATTAAAGTGAATGATTTGTTACCTCACACCTCTTAGGGTTGTTCCAATTGTACAAAAGGCAAAACATAAATGTTTGTTCATGTAAAATGGTGTCAGAAGCAGGAAAACATTCCCTTCATCCTGTGTATGTGGTCCTCTTAAGATGATGTAATGCTACCCGTCATTACAGTATTACAGTTGTCTCTGTCTTTTTGTTTTCATGTGGGACACATTGTCATGAACACGGTATTTATGGGCTGAAAACTTTTTACCCTCACTCCTCTCAAAGAGGAAACTTTACCCTTCGACTGGCTGCAACTACAGCAGTTAACAGTTAAAAAGGCAACCACGCAAGTGAGTCACTTGAAAAAAAAAATTGCTGGTGCATCATTCACAGCCACTGCACAATTATATAATGTGGCAAGTGGAGAACTCAATAAATAACAATAGTTCACTGTGTGTCTCTAGGAGAGCTGTCTGATAGAATTCAGCTGGCTCATTCCCATCAGCAGTGGTCATAGCAACCAAGGTTAAATTGGGCACCCTCAGAAGATAAGATTGACAGGGTGACTGGCTGAGGGGGTCAATAGCCATAACAACCAGCCTTTGTCTCTGTGTCTCATGGTCTGTTAGTTATACAAGGTTTAATTAATCAAGATGTTCACAGTCAAATTTCACTAAATTTACAAAGTTTCTTTATGATCAAACACAGACAAGGCAAAATAATATAAGACACTTAAACTTGCATTTGCCAGTCGTAGTTGTCTCCTGAAACTGACCTGCTAAATTGGGCTGCAGAGCTCATGAACTGCTGGAAGAAGTGTCAGGTGACTTCAGATGTCTTAAGCAGAAGTATTTATTGTGTGCATGTATGTTACATGATTGAAGCTTTGTGTGTTAAAATTACTGTACTTTCATTGGGGAGATAAAGGCCGCTAATCAATTAAACCAGAGAATTTAAAACAGAAATTGATCATTAATAAACTCACAATTAATTAGCACACTCTGGAAGGCAGTTGGAGGCTTCGCAGGACTCTTCATCTCACCACTCTCAGTGGAGCTGTGTTTCTTTCAAAGGAAAAGTCATAGACAGGGCACTGTTGCTTACATCATTGATTTGCATCTCTTCCTCTAGTATCTTCTTTCATTTATAGTTTTTGTTTACTCTGTAATTTGTTGTTCCCTGTCTTTTACTAAAAGATTGTCTATTTTGATGGTTGATCAGCTTTCTAAATTGTCCTATGTCCTATGTGTGACATGTCTGTTTGTGTGTGTTTAGGCTGTAAGGAGTGCTGTGAGCGGTGTGTGGGCAGTCTGCCCTGGGCCTCTCTCATAGCTACTATTCTCCTCTACATGGGCGTGGCCTTGTTCTGTGGGTGTGGCCACGAGGCTTTGAGTGGCACTGTCACCATCCTGCAGAACTACTTTGAAGTCATCAGAGCCCCGGGAGAAACCCTGGATGTGTTTACTATGTGAGTCTGTTTTTTTTCCCTTTAATTTCTCACATAGATTACCAGTGACCTTACCTGTACTTTTTCTTGTTTTAACACAATAATTATAAACCAAAATTACATTACATTATAGTCATGCCACAGGTTTCTCAGTTTTCTGTCTTCCAAGCAGTGTCTGTTTGGTTCAGGTGTGCTAAGAAAATCAGGCATGTTTCAGTGCTAAGCTGCAACATAGAGACAGAAAGTTAAAGAATTTGTATCAAAAATATGTAACTTGAAAGATACAGACTTTGTTTATCTAACTCAGACTAATTAGGATTTTGAAAGGAATCTCTTTGCAGCCAGTAGACAGGAAAAACTATTACAGCGACCAATAACTCTGTCAATGTACATGTTGTTGATTGACTTAAAAAGTGTTTTCCTATCATTTAACGCCTCAACTTTCTCAAAAGTGAAGTACAAACATGATTGAGCATCATCAATCCAAATCCTGATTTTGCTGATTTTGGCAGAAACCAGATATGATGCATGTCTGTACTCTTCAAACAATATGTTCTAATATGAGGCAGTGAATCCCACCAACGTGAATGTGAGTGATCTGACCATTTAAGACTCCCACGTAATCATAAACTGAAAAGTACTGGTAGCCCTGTCACTTAGTTGGAGGCCCCTCCTGCTGCCTCCACTGACCACCCATCCCAGATCCAGGTTTCCACTCCAGATTCACTTATTATCTCTGACCTGTTTATGGCAATTACGCATGATGGTTTAGTATTGTTTAGCATTTTAGCATGTATATTGAGTCTACAAACACTTCAAGATGCAGTCTAGTATGAAAAGGAATACTCATTAATCACTGACACTGTGTGTGTTCTCTCCACAGTATTGACATCCTAAAATACATCATCTATGGCCTTGCAGCTGGCTTCTTTGTGTTTGGAGTCCTGTTGCTGGTGGAGGGCTTTTTCACCACTGGAGCTATTAGGGATCTTTATGGAGAGTTCAAGATCACTGCCTGTGGACGCTGCCTGACTGCATTCGTAAGAAAACTTCACAACTAATAGATTTCATCTGATACACTGATATTTCAAATTGTATTACTATTCTTTCAAATAAATAGGGTTCTGGCAGCAAGATGTTTTATGGTGCACAGCACTGACAGATTATGTAGTTAAAGGATAAGTCTGGAGATGTTCTATATTTTTCTTACTGTTAATAAATTCCATGAAGAGACCAAAACTACTGATGAACTGATCTTATAAAGAAGTATTATTTATTTTGAATCACTCCCTCCTGTGTTAATCCACTGCTGTTAAAAGTCCCGGTCCTGCTAAAAGTGTGCAGTTTCCTTGAGTGACGTTTGTTAAAGACAGCATCTCAATGTTTTAAGAAAATATTTGTGCAGCATTTCTAAAGATTGATTTCTTCAACTAACATACATGGAGCTGAGCTTTCACATTATCTGACCAACCCTGATCCATCTCAGTGTGTAATGTTCACACATTCAGTGATCTGTAGACTCTGTATGTTTTAGCATGAAGTGATGATTCGAAACAGTATTGACTCTGTCGCCTACAGCACAACAACAAGGGGTTGGAGAGAGTTTCTCAGAAATAATGCATGCTTTGGAATCAACCTGAGACTGGTCTAACTCATTATATCAGCCTGACTTTGCGCAGCTATTCCCTGAAATGGTATTCTGTATGTTCCTCACTGTCAACGTGACTCTGTTAGTCACATCTGATTCACATGGAGAAGGGAGACAGAGAGAGATCAGCCATTGTCCACATCCACTCAAGAATATTTTTCCTCACATCTGTAGTTCTGAGTGCAGTGAAGAAGAAAGGCTCTGTGGGGCAGACCTCTGGAGGCTGTGCAAACACACACACACACACACGCACACAGCTAAAAGGCATAAGAGAGAAGAAGAGAGAGAGCAGTGCCAGTGTTGTGTAAACGTGATTGTGTTTCGATGTCTCAACTGACACAATTACATTTTCACCAGTATGTGAAGCACATAAAGCATGAATGTGATTTATAGGCAACCAGGTGTCAGTGGCATAGTGGGAAATGAAGGCTGCAGAGAAATATTGTAGTTTTTGCATTTTAGTATGTAAATGACTCTACTTTTCTACAGATCATATCTGTAGAAAATGACCTGCTGATTCTGTTTTCTATATCAGAACAGAAGATATGGTTTTAGTGTGGTTAAATGACACGTCATCCATGCAAAACACATTGTCTCTCTGTCACTCACGAGCTCATGTTCCTGTGTTTACAGCTGATGTTCATGGCCTACCTGTTCTTCCTGGTGTGGCTCGGAGTGACAGCGTTCACCAGCCTGCCAGTATTCATGTACTTCAATGTGTGGTCCATGTGTCAGAACACCAGCCTGGTGGAGGGAGCCAACCTCTGCCTGGACCTACGTCAGTTTGGTATGTGCCATGATAACATGGGTGGATGGATGTGGAATATCTACCCACTGTCATATTTCCTTTTCTCATTGAAATAGTGAGTTGACTCTCTACTTTCTACTTTGTATTGTGAAATGTTCTTAAAGCTACGGCTGCTGATGGTCTTTACCTACAGTATGTTGGCCATTTAACAAATTCTGATTTTTCAGATTTTTCAGAATGAAAATTTCTCTGCATTGCTTGATCGCTGACAGAACACGTACTGTGTGGATCCACCCAGGCGACTCATCAAAATACCAAACTGGCACACACAATGGAAAAAACCTGTGTGTGCCCAACAAAACTGCCAAACTGTCAACAGAAACAGAGACCACAGTGTACGAAAACATAGTCCAGAATCAGGCACTCAA
The DNA here is from genome assembly GCA_037833715.1 of Toxotes lorentzi. Taxonomy (NCBI): domain Eukaryota; kingdom Metazoa; phylum Chordata; class Actinopteri; family Toxotidae; genus Toxotes; species Toxotes lorentzi. Next base: position 26,315,500 of record JBBMJY010000020.1, read on the forward strand.
AGGAATGATTAATCTGAACTACCTGGGACTTCAGTGGTGGTGTAATGACTATGTATCTGTTTTTAGTAGGAGACTGTTGGCAGATATTCCAGGGATTAGATGGGCCTGTGATCAGAGATTAGACATCAGCACTTGGAAAATGTTAGTGTGAAAGCTATGGCTAAGGCCATTTGTAGAAAAAAAAAACATTTCCAAAGAAACAAGGATCCACCATAAACCCTCAGTAATTACTCAGTATGGAATATAAAGATTGATTTTCAAGATAACATATATTATAACTATATTTCAAATTAATTAATTTGAAAACATTTTTTTCCACTAGAGGCCTTTTGAAATTTAAATAGGCTAAAAAAGTATTCAATTATAATTATAAGGGCACATTGTCCTATTAACAACAGTTTTGGACGCTCAGTTACAGCAAATACACAGTGTCCTTTGCAAATGGGAACACTGTGGTTTATGGTTCAGCTCAGTATCTATGACTGTGTAAAGCCATTCAGTTTTCCACACATTTACAGTACATACTGTATTTTCATACATACTGCAGTCACAGCACTGTCTGTCATGTTGTTCTCTACATTGCCCACATAAAACCAAAAGACTCAGTCAGAGGCGTTTTGTAGAGTCTCTGCCATCTACTGGCCAAACAGAGAAACTGCAGACTGGTCTTGCGCCAGCAAAATAATGACTGTATGTAACAAACATTTCTCATGGGGAACAATCCAGTGTTTCACTTCAAAGAAAAGTGCTGTTTCATAAAGGCTTGAATTCAAGACTCCCACTATGGTCATGATGGTCAATCATGGGCAATTCCCAGGGGTGACTAGAGTCGGTTTATTCAGATAGACAAGGGGAAAGTAAGTTTGTGCTGATGGTGTTTTTTGTTTGTTTTTTGGTTACTTATTAAGGAGCAGTGACCATCTCTGAGGAGAGGAAGGTGTGTACAGGATCTGAGAAGTTCTTAAAGATGTGTGACTCCAATGAGGTAAGAGAAAACAGGGGAAAGAGAGGCAGGATCATGGCTGGTGGCTTTTGTAGTTTTGTATTTGAAGTGAAAATGAAGCAATGAAGCAAATATGATGTTTCATGATCTGAATCAAAACCTAAAGCAGCACAATTAAAACTCTTAACTTCCATTAAGGTGACAGTTGTATTGTGTGTGTTGCAGCTGGACTTGACCTTCCATCTGTTTGTGTGCGCACTGGCAGGAGCAGGAGCTGCTGTCATTGCCATGGTGAGAGCCATTATTCTTACATCTGGGGGTGGCTAGGGGACTTGTACGACCTCAAAACTGCTTATTCCTGTTCAGCTACAGGGGGTTGGAGTCTGTCCCACAAACACTCTCCATCACACCCATGGTTTTCTTTGAAAGAAACCTTCCTGAAAGTGAATCGAATGCGACGTTGATTAGCCTCTACAATGAGAAGCAGTAGTGTATGGAAAGCGTGTGAAAAGGTGTCTTCAGGATGGAATTGTTAAAGGGAAAATTATTATTCAGAATATATGGTTTGTTCAGTAGAATTGTAAAATAATTAAAAAAATGACACCTGCAAAAAATATCAAAGATAAAAGTAACTGTCCTGTATTTGGTCACTAGGGGGCACCAGAGTTCAGCAAGCCAAAGGGGGGATGGGTCTCCACACAGAGCAGCAGCAGCTGTCTCACACATACTGCACCTCTAGAAATAAATTCTTGTCCATACTCTACCAGAAAGCAATAGTCCCGCAGACACACAGCAACTTATTAGATATTGCAAAACTTTAACAGCTCAACTACGACAAAGCTGAAATTTTAGTCATGGCTTAGCCAGGTTTTAAAGGTCTGAGAGAGATATTGGTCACAAAACTAAAAGTCCCTTGGCCCGAGTTCCAACCAGAACCAGAAAGAGAACATGTTACACCTCTTTAAAGTCCTTACATTGCTGGCACTTTTCTATTTCCGTATTGATTTGAAATCTTGCCCCGGCATATATGTCTCACATGCTTACAATGTAAGAACCAGTCTGGCCCCCCAGGTCCTCCAACACGAGTCTGTCAGCTGTTCCAAAGTGCAAAAGGAAAAACCTGTGGTGAAGCAGCTTTTAGCTTTTATGCTCCAAGCTGCTGGAACAGTCAGACTGAGGACCTGAGAACAGCTGAAGTGCTGAAATCTTTAGAGCGCCCCCTTCACATCAATAAGGATTTTTTGTTATAGATGAACTGAAATAAAACTAAATAATGGATTCAACATCTGTGATTTTTGCATTGTTTTTGGAACGTGTGAGTCAAGCCAGCGGAGTTAAAACAATAGGGATGCTATAACAACTGCACATATATCTATGTTGTTACATTTTGTTCTATTTTAACTAATATTGTATTATTATTATTATTATTATTATTATTATTATTATTATATGTAGTTTCTTCATTTTTATTGATTTTAAAAGTAATTTTACTGTATTTCACTGTTTGCATTTTGCACAAACAAATGTGAGTGCTGGCGGTGAGACAGCAAGTATTTTATCCTTGGAAAAACATTTTTCTTGGTCTTTATTAGGTTGAATTGACTTGATCGGCAGCACTGGGCTTGTGTTTTCTATCATGTCCTGATAAAACTAATAAAAGTTAAAGTTAAGTGACCTTTTATATGTAGTACACACTGAACATGATTGAAAGCCAAATATTCAGATTCAGTGATGGCTTGTGCACTGGTAACACTTCCAAGCTCTCTGTCTGATTCAGGGACCATGTGGACAAAGGGTGTCAGTATGCTCAGTGGAACTAGTAGTTTGTTGTGCGGTTTGCTCCATGTCGTCCTCGCTTTATGTGGACCCTGACTCTTCCTGTCCCCTCCTCAGGTCCATTTCCTGATGGCTCTAGCTGCTAACTGGGGCTATCTGAAGGACGCCAGCCGGATGCAGAAGTATGAAGACATCAAGTCAAAGGAGGAACAGGAGCTGCATGACATCCACTCTACACGCTCCAAAGAACGCCTCAATGCCTACACATAAACACACACCTACAAGAAACGACACACACACACACACACATACCTGTCAGACACACACAAGATGATACATGCACACACACACTCTCATACACACACAGGGCCTGACACAAGTCTAAGGATAGCAGAAATACACAGTATATATTTAACTGAAAAAACAACACAAACATGCATTAAAACAAAGACACCAGTGGCAGAAATTGGTTGATTACAAAAATGATGAATGAACAAACACCATCATCATCCTCGTTTCAGCAGTAGATCATTGGCTCTAAATGCTAACACTTTAGCATCCATTATGTGAGTTTGCTCCATACATACTTTTAGCCCTGACATCTGCCTCACAATGAAGTGAAGCACCTCACCATAGGAAGTGGTGATGGTGAAGAAGAGAGTATGCCACTAAAACACACTGATGAGTGGCTACAGACATTATCCGTCAGTTAGAACAGGTCCAAAAAACTTAACTGGCTACACCAGCCTTAAGATTTATCCATACAAATGCCTAATAAAAGGCCCTAAAACCCCCACCCCCCTCACCCTCAACACCAAGAAATCCACTTGCTCAGCTGTTTTAAAACTAGCTTTACAAGGTGTGAATGGTCAGAGTAGTCACTCTAAAATCAGAGCAAAGCACACACAAACAATTAAAATTTACTACAAAGCATATCTGTTTACAACACGGCACATGTATAAAACATCACAAGTCAACATTACTTAAAGGAAAACCAAAAAACAATGAGAAGGAGAACCCAAAGAGATGTTACTTGGAATCTGGTCCCTGGCCTGAAGCATCTGGTTTAATGAGCCCTTTTGGGTCAGCTGTGCTTTTTCTTTTAATATTACTGAAAGGTTTACTTTTGTCAGTGCTGTCAGCCATATCAGCACTCAACATGCTAAACTGCTGTATGGAGATCATCACATGTTCCCCAACTGCTTGGACTCACTAAAGCCAACAATCTACAGCAGGCACATGGATGAGTTTGGTGTCTGTGAGCTCATCATTTAACATGGGGGCTGTGAAACAGGACAGTGTCACTGCACAACCCCACCCCACCCCCAACAGCCTCAATGCCTGCAGAGCACACAGCACAGTTCATCTACACATTATCTCACCCACACACAAACATAGATGTGGCTGAATGGTCGGTGTTGTGCAGGTAGTGCTGTATGGTGGTGTCATGCTGTGTCGTGTCGTTTCGCCACTTTATGATGACTGGTACTGCAGAGAAATAAGGTCCCACAGGAAATGTGTAAATCCCTGCTACAAATGGGTAGCTTTGCTAACTTTTCCTTCCCTCCCCTTTTCCCCTCCTTTTCGTCCCCTGCCCCTCCTCTTTCTCCACTCTTCATCTCAAGCCCAGTTTCATTAGTTGTACAGACAGCATGTCCCACAGGTTGCCATTTGCAGTGTGGGAGTTTGATTTTTGAAATGAAACGTGTTTAAGCAGGATTAGTGGTTAAGTTGTACTAATGAGAATTCACCCAGATATACACTGATATAGGATGCAGATGAACGCCATAAATAGATCTAAATTCTCTTAAAACCACTGTATTTGTACCGTACATCACATGTCAGGTTTCTAATGTAGTTATAAACCTTTCAAAAAGGCCATTTTAAAACAACTAGTGAAACAGGGCTTTGTGTCCTTCCCCCTTCATCCCCAGTTTGTATAAACAGACACAGCACATCTTAACAGCACAAAGTCTTTTGAACATGTGTCCTCTTTAGTCTCTTAAATAATGTTTGTTCTCACTTTCGGGGTTTTGCCACCAATTTTATCAGTATTGTTTATGTGTAATTTTAGCATTGGGGTATTTATATGGGGCAGAGGGTGGAAGTTGGGGGGGGCGGGGGGGGGGGTCTGTATTTCAGTGGTTCTGCACACACAAAAACACACAAACACACATACACATGTATCCACCAATTATCCTCCGAGTTTCAGTTCCTTCGTTATGTTGTCGTGTTCTTTTCTTTATTCTCTCTTTGAACAGCCCTTATGTGACTAAAATGTGTTTGTCAGTTGAAATTTCAAAAATCACTGATACTAATATTCAGCTTGGTCACTGGTGAATTGAACAGATGATCACAGTGATTTGTGGGTGAGGTCATGGTTGTGCAGGAGTGAAGGTTTCAGAAGGTTGAGGAGTAGTGTTTGAAATGGATGGTGTTATAGGATGATAAAATTAAATGGAAAAAGTGTGGAGGTGCTGATGAAACTCAACATAAGCAGCTGCAAGGACTGATTCCACTTGCCTTATACTGAGTGCTGTATACTGAATTACTTCTGGAATGGCAGAACTACATGGATGCAACTTTCCAGTATTTTCGGCAATGTGCACAGATGGATTGGATCTTAAAACTGTGATGGTTCTAACTGGGATTTATTTGCTGCTGCTGGTTTTTTAGAAGATCAGTTTGACCTGCAGTTCTGATGCCAAAAGTAAGGATGTCGTCGATCCCTCTGGCGGGATGAATTTGTTTTTAAGAAGTTTACAAACGGGACATTAAAAATTGATCTAACTGAGCTTAGTCTGTCAACAGCATCCAGGTATGTTCTGTTTGTGTTATATGTTAAGTTGTGTTGAGGCAGACAGAATGAAACGAATGGATGAAAAGTGCTTTGAGTTGTGAAGGAAAGAAATGATTCTCTATCTGCCAGTAGAGATGACAGAGAGGATTCAGCTTGTCTTCAGAGAGATCGCTGTACTGAGGATGAAAAAGCTGATGATGGTGTTAGTGGTGATGACACTAGTTTGATCTGATGAAACTACCAGCACACACATACACACTCACACAAATACACACACACACACACTCCACCACCACGATCACTCTGAGCCATAATTCTTTGCTCTTTTACTTTTCACCAATATCATTTCACTGTTTGATTATCAACTTCTAATCTCTGAAAGTTTTAAAATGTGAAATCATTTCATTCAAAAAAAAAGAAAGGTTTATTCTTTTTCTTTTCTGTGTGCAGTAATAAACACTGTACCTACATGAACTCTGTATAAAGATATACATATATGTGAAACAGTTGAGGTGAGCGGCCAAGAGAATGATTTCCTATTGGTTACAGAGTCTGGAGGAGGTGGTTCAGTCCCAATGTCCTGAGCTTCTACTTCCTACAAAAGCTGCATTTACACACACATGATCTGAGCTTTCTTTGCATATCTTTATAACACAGTGCCTGATGAGGAAAAAGCAAAATAGAAGACTGATGTGTGCAATAGACCACCAAGTTTTGAGACTCTGCGAGACGATTTTCTGATTTAAAGGCAGCAAAAAATGTTGGTGTGCTTTGAAAATGGTTTGGCAAAAACATAATAAACTATACAAGATATCAGCTGTAGTAAATAAGGTCAAATGACCAAAAACATTGTTATAGTCCTTTAAGAGGCACAACTGGACACAGGATGGCCCATCAGGTTCTGTAAGACGTAATGTGTGTTTTTTCCATATTAACAACCAAGAGCTTGAGACTATGTCATCAAATCTCACGGTTGTCTCTTTAATACTGAAGTTAGTATTAGCCAAGGAAAACCTGTGAGGTTTCACACTTACGCAGAGACCAATGTAAAAGTTAACATGCAATAAGATTTTGAGGCTGAGTTTCCATAGAGGCACTAAAGTTGTGCTTGTCTGAGATTTTAACTTCTTCCAGAATTATATCAGTAAAGCAGAGCTGGAATTGAAATCTGTTTCTGTGTGTTGTGTAAATGCAGCTGAACATAACACACACACACAAAAAAAACTAAACAAAAAAAGTGTACCATCAGTGTTGATGAGGGGAGACTCCACCAGACTCGTGTCCTGTTCAGGGGTGTCTCGGCTGCGTACAGTCAGTATTTTTAAGGGTCTACTTTTACAGTAACAGTATTCTGTCATTTCATTGCCTGACAATGGATGTCTTGTCAGTGTTTTTAACCTCAGATAAAGAAAAAAATAGTTTTTTGTGCACTTATTGACCATTGTGAGCTCTCTCTCTTATTCTTGGTGTGTAAGTAAATTGAGATCCCCATTGTGGGACATGTGTATAGTCTTGCAGCATTGGTTATAACCTGAAGAAATAATGATGAAAATGAATGAATTCATAATAATGAAGATAATCTTATACTAGGTTAAAAAAAAAAAAACGACAGTGAATCTAGTTGTTGTTTGTGGCATGGTTATGCATTCAATGGTCATAATTTCAATGAGTAAAACAAAACAAACAAAAAAAAAACATTATTCTTTCCCACTGGCACTGTTCTGCTGCTTTTCTTTTCTTTTCCACTTTTCAGTGTGCAGTATTGCGGCTCCTCTTGCTAATGGTGTTGCTAAGCTAGCTTGCTTGCTCAGTTGTTTACCACCAGAGCAATATATTGTAGCAGTGTGACGAAATCAGAAAAATCCATACCCGTAAATTACTGGCATACAAGTGCATGAATCTATGATTGCAAGTCTTCAGTGATATGATCATGGCTGTTCTTTATTGTTTATCCTAATAAAGCAGATTTGCAGATGTGGTGTAATGTATTGCTCTGGCCACCCATTATCCTGCACCCACCTCTGCTCACATCCTCTTCCTCTCTCTTCCACACCACAGCTCCTGGTGTCCAATTCAGATTTTGACCACATTTGAATTGAAAAGTGACTCATGTCTGATTTCCTATGTTGTTGTGCTTGAAACAACCCACAAGTGTGCACTAGAGTCACTGATTCATAAGTAAGACTTTCATGTAACCTAGCAACAAGCACAATCAGCAGAGCTCACACAAACTAACAAAATAACAATTCAGGCCTCTTCAAAGCAAATTCAGAGCTGCACAATCACGTTTGAAGGTGAAGAAGAATGAAGTGTGGGTGTAGGCCGCAATGACTGCTGCTATCTTGGTTTCAGGGGGATACAAGGAACTAACACTGGCACAGATATGAATGTGGCGAAAATAGATTTGAAAACATTGACTTTTTCATTTGAGCCAACAGTCTGAATAGTAACTGATCCAAATCACATACAATCTCAAAGAATCATGATGTTTGACGCAGGAAGAGAATGTGAGCTGCTCGCTCTCCATTTGTTTAAGTCTCCTCATTTACTTTTTAGCCCACTCTCTTTGTAAAGATGAATATGTATGTTGTATTGCGTCCTTCTTGTCTACCCGCTGACCACAGCTGAGCATGGATTCCATTTACCATTCCATAATCCTGACCACACAAGTTTGTGACAGGATTAAAAAAACAAAAACGACCATGTCGGCGTAATAAAGCATGAATTTCAATGACATGAAATCGGATTTCTAACCTTCTGTGAGAAAGACCTGATCTCAAAATCTCAGCTCTGAATCACAGGATGGAAAATCAGATTCTGTGTGCCTGAACAAATTCAGCTCTTGCCCCATCATGAGCTGAACCACAGATCTAAAAGCTGACAATGTCTGTGACCTTAAACTGATCATCACGTTTTTCAGCTCCACATGCATCGTGTTCAGGTTGGACATTTTGGACGTAGGGAGTAGCTTTTTCTGTTTCCCCATAATATTCTAGACTTTTTGTACTTCACTCTGGTTGCTTAGTAGCAGGCTTTATCTAATTCACTCCTCCATTTTTGTACATATCTGTGCCAACAGCTTTGGCAGACAGTGGCTTTTTTTATTTGTAAAGACATAAACTTGCTTGCATATATAAATAAAACAAAATAATACACTTGTGTACTTGTTAATAAGGGGACATTTTGAGTTTGTGTCTTCATTTCACATTACATTAACACTTTTCTGGTTGTCTTAGCAGGTTATTTCCAACATTTTGCAGAATTCTGTTGAGTGGTTAAAGTTATTATAACAAATAATGAACAAGGTAAGTGGCATCACAGCGCTGATAAAAACATGAATATTGACAAGGTCAATACTTGTCCTGACTCCAGGTTTCAAGATTAGATTTATAATCACATTCAAAGTGTGTTTTACCAAAATATCTACCACAGCATGAGTTCACAGAACAGCTGTCAACTTATGGTGCAGCTTTCAATCACAAACCAATTTTTTGGTGTGAAACCTAATCACAGTTATCTTCTTACCACAAGAGAACTCACCATTAAACACAGACATTACAGTGGGAACCTGAACATTGACAGTGGAGTGAAATGCTGCTCTGATGCCACATTCTAAAGGACATATGTTGAAAATCTAAACTTATCCAAAAGTCAGCTGGTCAGGAATTTGTGTACAGGTACTCTACAGCATTTGCACTTTGAGGGGATTAATCTGAAATGCTGCCAATGCCCTGATATACACCTAAATTAACTAGCTTAAACAGTTCCATTTGGTGGACAATTCAAATCAATACATATGATTTATAATACTCAAAATAATTTAGATATTTGTGAGTGAAATCAATGTACACGATCAAGAACTGTTATTTGAAAGAGATATTTGAGACAGCTGTTTCCTGTTGATTCTACTGCAGTCAAAGTCCAGAGACTGCTGTGTGAGGAAAGCAGTGGTAAATGGGTTTTTTTTAGAGAATGTCTAACCCATGTGAGGGATACAACTTACAACTAACCTCAAATGCTGCAATAGATGCCAAAGTGTGAAGCAGTTTGTCTGGATGCCTGCATTACAATCTGGCAGTCAGAGCTATCAGTTTGAATGGTCACCTCCCCACTGTTTGCTCCTTTAAGAATTACAGCAAAGTGATGACAAACTTCTCTTTAAAACGTGCTAAGTTATAAAATATTGTCTACAGCACCAAAAATATCACAGTATGAAACACATGGAAACCAATCCAGTGATAGGTTCTCCTGTTGAGAGCTCAAGATATTCATCTTACTGAGAACTATTAGAAGAAAAGAATTTGTCCACAATTGGCAAATTCTACATTTTTTGTCTTAATTATATGTTTCTCAGCAGACTTGGGTTCAGAATCAGAATCAGAAAAACTTTATTGATCCCTGCACGGGCATAGCTTTGTTACAATTGTACAACAATTTACAACAATTTTAGCACAGAGGAAGTAAATAAGTTCAGTTCAATTCAATTCAATTTTATTTATGTAGCGCAATCAAAATTGTCTCAAAGCGCTTTACAGAGACCCAGAGTCTGACCCCAGAGCAAGCACTTAGGGTGCAAGGAAAGACAGTGGCAAGGAAAAACTCCCTTTGAACAGGAAGAAACCTTGTGCAGAACCTGGCTGATATGGAGGACCCTCCTGCTGAGGGCCGGGCTGGGTGAAAGGAGGAAAAGGAGGAAGACAGAAAAGCTGGGAATAGAGGAGAGGAGGAGAGGGACATGCAGCATATAAAACATGATACAAACAGGGTTGGACGTGGACAATGTTAGGGCCAGCATTTAGATTACAGAACTGTTAGTGGATACTGTGTGCTCAGCAGATTACAGTTAGAGCAGTTACAGTTAGACTAGTGAGAAAGTGAAAACTACTAAACTAACTACTAAAAAGTGACAATATATATTTTCTCTCCATTATTTACACACAATTATGTATAATTCAATTATAAAAAAATCTGACACATTATGTTACCTGTGGTGTAACAGATGTATAACATATGTAACGTCATATGACGCTTTTGCAATAAACACTGAGTGTTGTACAACATTGTTAGCAAACTTATAAACATGCACTTAACAGTTTAAAATACTGTCAACAATAGGTTATCAGAAAATACCATGATAAATCACCCATCAGCCACAACATTAAAACTGGTTCACAACCAATTTTTTGGGGGGTCTGTGTAGATATAGATGAATCAATACATATCAATACAGTACAATCAATACAATAAAGCCACAACATTAAAACCAGTAACTGATTGTGACTGAGTGGTGTAAAAACCTGAATTTCAGCTTTTGGTCAAAGGATGTGATGTTGTCAATTTCTGGGTTAATATTCACAAAATATTGCCATTCAGATCCTTGTAGCACCAAACCTTAACACATCCTATATGGATACATGACTGGATTAACCTGACAGGATGTCTCAGAGTAAAAAATCAGCTGCTGGGCCTCTATGAACCCTTCAGTCCTCCCACTCTGTGTGCCATTTTTAAAATTTTCAAGCTGGACTACTATCTGGGCCCCAGATGTGGGTAAATGCATTTCATTTCATGACAAATTATTGTAGGAAAACGCAACATAACATAAGGCAAATGCTACCGTAGAACATAGAACTGGCTTCTGCTGAAAAGGTTAGTTTAGTGAGTCATGATTTACTTCATTCACAAGGTGTTTATTTTTCAGTAGATGGTCACATTTGAATGGACAACCTCATTTCTTTAGAAACAATATTTTTTTATACATATAATGAACAGAAAGTGCAGTAGAAGTGCCAGTATCCAGTGTTTCTCAATAAACTCCCACATTTTACAACCATCATTTTGAACCATAGATAAAATGGATGTCAGGGGTTTGGTATTTTGATATTAAATCACTAAATGATGCCCAGGTTTTCGTAGATGACATCATCAAGAGATTGGTCTTTAGTTGCAGTTGAATTGCCCGTAGCAGAGAGAGAGGGAGCAGAGTAGGACGGGGTGTTGTTAGAAGATTTAGACGAATTGGATGACACTGCTGTCTTGCAGACTTGAGCATAAAGATGGGCAAATGGGTCAGGTTTGCTTTCATTTTTACAGGACACTGCTGTCTCACTCATGGGCTCCATATAAATGGGTTCATCATTTGCAAAACACTTATTTTTTCCTTTGCTCTGAGTCACAGCTTGTTTACTCTGGACTGGACTTACTTTGTCGTATACCTCTGAGTAGACTGAATCTGTGAGGTCAATGTTAAAGCAGGGATGTGGAGTGGAGGATTTGGGAAGGGGAGAAACAGCTTCTCTTGAATTGGGGGGTTTGAGTGGAAGAACACTTGCAGGGTCTACATAAAGAGCTGTGGCTGGTTGTACTTTTGGCAAAGATTGGATGCAATCAGCCGGGTTGGCATATACATCATGTGACTGGCTGCTATGATGACCGCCTGAGGGGCTTTCACGTGTGGGGACCAATGGGAGAGGCATGAGGGTGGTAGGAGCTGGCTGTGATGATACACACTCAACCAGTCCTTCTTGAAAATGCGTTCTGTTTTCTAAAGCAGTATGATTCTTCTCCTCTGTCTTGGTTATATCAGGTATTTTGGGGAGAGGGGAATGAGAATGCCTGTTGGTTACGATAACCTTCTCACCCTCTTGATTTTGGTTACATGAAGGAACAGTTGAAGTCTTCCGTTTGATGGTACTCTGAATCAGGTAGAATATTTTCTCAGCCTGCTGTGTCTCAAAGGTAAATGTACCAGGACCAGAGTCAGAGCGTCTGCCTGCTTCAATGGTCAAAGCCAGCTGGTAGGAGAACACAAAGAAGCACATGAAGCATGTTCATGAAACCAACCGTTCAATGCAAAAGCAACACTCTTGTAATAATTCCTGCCTTGTGAAACATATAATTCATACTATTCCATTTTATTGGACAGTGTATGAGCAGTTAAAGATATTGAAAATGTACCTTATCTTTTCCATAGCGTCTCAGCAGTTCATAAGGCCATTCCCTAACAATGTTCTTCTTCTGTGTTTCTCTCAGCAGCAATGCCTCTTGTCCCACCTGCAGCCAATATGACCCCTGCAGACCACAACGTGTTGCTGCATCTGTCCTCTGAACTGCAATCAAGAACTCTAGGGCTATAAAGAAGAAAGTTTTTTGTTATTTCTATGCAAATAAAAATCTTGATTTCCTGTTGAAAACTGGGTGGTACTCAGTCTGAATGTAATTTTGTAGTTGTAGGTTGAAAGAGAGACAATATGTTTTACATAAAATGTCATAAATACAAAACAGAATAGGACTAAAACAAGAAATTGTGCTCCCTGCTGTAACATGCGCAAGTAAGACTAAAACAGTATCACCTGCAGAGCGAGGTGAATAAGCTGACACAATAAATGTAAGGCTTCACACCAACTACATATTCTGTAACTTCTTGTAGTATAAAGCAAACCAGAAATTAGCACAATTTGTTTGGTTTTTTTACACTGCTTGCAATGTGAGCTAGGCTGTTTGCTCTGGCATGCTAGCTTGCTAATGCAACTGTCTTCATGAGCTGTCACTGTAGAATATAAAATTTTTAGGCCATTTCACATTGAAAATATCCTACAGAAAGATTGGATGGAGGAGTGAGGAGTGAGTAGGAATTAAAAGAAAAACTAAATATTAATATCAATGGAGAAAAGACAATTAAAATCGGTTTACAAGCGAAACACAGGAGCTATTTTAAGATGTTGATTGAAGATTCTTATTTAGACCATGTTTCATCGGGATTTGCAATATAGACATTTTCATCCACTGCAGTGGGCAATTAATAGCCTGTGTTTATTTTGCAGGCTGGCTAAGAAACCACATCCAAATTTCTGGCTTGGAAGCCAGAATTGCAAATCCTGGTGAGATATGGTCTGAATGTGAACATTTAATTAAAGTTTTCCAAAAGCTGATGAAAAAAGTTTTACTTTGAACATCTTCTCACCACTAGCAGTAGCCATTTTTGAAATGTCTTTTCAACTGGGTTTGACACTGGGTTTGATACACCGAACACAGTTTAATCCCTTTAATACATTATAAGATAAAGTGATGCAAGGCTTAAGGATGGGGTCTGGTTTTGTTTCTGTCTTCTGCATGTGCACAATGGTTGCACATCACTGGTTTCACACTATTCCACTAACTGACAACTGGTTGTCTCTGCAAATATTCTATGAGGGTGTAAATGTAAAAATTCAAAATCTTTAGGATACAAAAGTTTAGGACGCTCATATATGAATCCAGAAGTGTCCACTGTGTGCTTTGTTACAAATTTCCATTACCCATAGTATAAATGATAATGTTTGTGGTGACTCCATGGGCTTTTCTCCAGTACCACTATCAGGTAAAACTGTCCACCTTGCACAAAGATGTCAATAAAATGCCTGCTGTTCATCATTTGCTCAGTATGTTCTAGAAACTCATGGTCACCAAAATATGGATAACTACACAGATTTGTCTCTGATTCCTTCAGGCAAGACACGTGTGTCAAGTCCAGCTAATTGGCACTTTCAGAAAAGTCTGTTGTCTTGTTAATTTTAATTTCAACAACAACAGAAAAGACAGAGCACATGGCGGAGGGCTGATGGCATTTGGATGAAGGAGTGTTGGGGAAATAATGAGATACAGAATGTAAAATACGGTGAACAATGAGAAGAGAAAAGAACAGGAAGAGAAAATGTACCTTCATCTGCTGAGGCATAGATCTGGTTCTCCTCCATATGACGCTGACTAGAGCCTGAACCACCTCCTCTCTGACAGAGAACAGGGGGAGGAAAGCACAGTTGAATCAAATTAGAAAATAATTCATGTAGACCGGGCATTGTATACAAACTGATTATATCCTAGGCTGGACGACTGGAATAACAATTCTCATGGTATTTATGTCATTTCTGTTCTCTCTCACCTGAAACATGCTGTGACACAGTTTTTCTACCCAGTCCACACAATCGTCTTTGAGTGAAGCAAACACCATTGTTCTGTCCCGTGTCTCCACACAAAATGCTGACATGTTCTCCTGCAAGCAGTACAAATGGCAGCTTGTAGTATTCATTTAACCATTAGATTCATGGACAGATTCTAAACAAGCAGGCGAGCTCACCATGGGACAGGCCTCAGCGTTTGGAGGGAGTCTGAGGACACTGATCAGCTCGGACAGTCGGACCACCTTCAGCTTCCTGTCCCCAAGAGGCTGGTAGTGTCTCCTGACTCCAGTGCCATGATCAGCTCCTGTACCACCTCCTGGAGGGCACATGACAGACAGAGACAGGACAAACCCTTCAGCAGAGAGTATAGCTTGTTCATTTGACTCTGGATCATACTTACTCTCAAAAACATGGAGCAAATTACCCCACCTTATCAAGCTACTTGCTAAACTCCTGACTACCTAAAGCAGTCACCTTGCATTGTGACAAGCCCATGTCCTGCAGACAAACCATTCTCTAAGACTACACAAACCCTCTCAGGGAGGAGGAACTGCATGAGGCAACATGCTTTCCTGAATGCCGAATGGTCAGAGGTGATAGATGTAGGTAGGAGGCATGAGTAGTATTTTGACTAGATAAGTAATGGAGCAAGAAGCCTTTGAAGGAACTCAGGTTTGATCCAAGTGTTTTATACCAAAAAACATTGTATTTCCCAACCAGGAAACAAGATCATATTACTCCTGTATTGGCTTCTCTGTATTGGCTCCCTGTAAAATCCAGAATAGAATTGAAAATTCTCCTCCTTACCTACAAAGCCCTCAATGGTCAGGCACCACCATATCTCAAGGAGCTCATAGTACCTTATTACACTACTAGAACTCCTATCCTAACCTAATCCTTCAGTTATCAGGCTCCTCTTTTGTGGAACCATTTACCAGTTTGGGTCTGGGAGGCAGACCCCCTCTCTATGTTTAAGAGGAGGCTAAAAACCTTCCTCTTTGATAAAGCATATAGTTTCTGGCTCACACACCTACTGGCCAAACACAGCAAAATAATCCAATACCCTTTGGACTGTGGATACACACACCACACATGAACACATTATAACAATACCCCTGTCTTAACAGATTGTAACAGGCTTGACACAGATGAACTCTACTTACCACATATTAGGTGAAGGTGTTTGTGTCTCAAAGGCCTGTCAGGCCTCACAGACTCCTGTATTTTATTTGCTGCCATCTAGTATTTTTTTTTTTTGTTTTTTGTTTTTTTTTACAACTTCAGCTACAACTAGTTTTGGTCATTGCTATCAGTAATAGCATTGTACTAATGTTAATAGCAGCATCTCTAAAACAATTTCAGATGGGTCAAGAAACAGGAGCAGTCAGACAATCAGACAGGTTGTAAGAAAACTCTCTAGTGTACCTTTGATCTACCACAGTTCTGCATCTTGACAGTTTTCCTGGGCAATAAAGTGGTTTAGTTCATCTAGCTACACTGTTGGCTTGTTTAAAGGGGCAATCCAACAATTTAGTTTTGCTCTTCCACAAACTTTTGAGGCAGAGACAAAAAAAGGCACATTAAAAGAGAATAGAGACTAATCACTGTAGCTGAGGCTGAGAGCTCTTGACATTTAGTCGATCGTATGGGCTAAGCGCCAGAAATACTCTCACATGTGTAGAAGCAGTGGAGTGCTTCATAAGACATGTCTGATCAGCTCAGTCTTTGGGTTTGTTTTTGCCCTATTCAACTTCTATATCTATCTATATATTCTATCTATATAATGTATATAATTTATAATCTTGTCAGCGTGTTCCCACATCTCAGTACTAAATTTGGTCAGTACTATCTATTACCAAAACTACCAAAATAAAACAAGACTGCATCAGGACAAATCCTGATAGAGGTAGTACTGTAAGGTTGCTGAACCTCCCACATCGTGGATCTCCAGTTGACCCACTCCACTGCTGCTGGAGGGAAACAGAGACAACCACACTGGCTTCCATTTCTGTGAAGAGAGAGCTAGATGGTTAATGACAGAGAAATTCACAGCCGATTATGACAGTTCAGGATATGTGTGTCAGTAACTAGAATGATTACGGAATGTTAAGTAACACATTATAGGATTGTTTTTAAAACATATATGTTAACACTCAGTAAAAAGCATAAACCTTGTATTTCATGTAATGCATTTAAACTCTGATAACTTCTGACAACATCTTAACAGTGATTTGTAATGGACCCTTAGCATTTCAAACATTTTTGTACCAATTTAGGTTATAGGTGTGATGGCTAGCATCAAGATTAAAGTTGGCCACTGAAGTGATACCACACAGCAATAGTGTGTGCTATCTGTCAGTGCTACACAAGAATGTGCAGTGCAGCAACTATGTTGTGTTTCAACATGTTCATTTGGATTCTTGCTTTAGCGTCTCATTTGAGCAACACACAGAAAGGTTGAGACATGAGCCAGAGCCTTTTCTCCCAAAGCTATGGATCATGTCTCATTCCCTCAGCACACTGTGGAATCTGAATGAAACTGGGACAAAATAACAGCGTTAGGTTTCATGTTAAACACATAAGGCACAGAGCCATGTAGTTTGAAAAGCTAGTATGACAGTATACTATCTCCCTTAGCCACTTATTTACTGTTTATGTAGTTTTAGTTTTCTGATACTATTCCTATGAGGTTTGATATAAGCTCATAGGAAAAACCTCAGATCCTATCCTTGGATCTAAAATGCTCACTAAAACACCTCACCAAAAACAACAGCAGAATAGATCATAATATTATAGATCATAATATCTCTGTACTCACTTTGCCAGTTTTGTGTGGTTGCAGATAAACCTGCCCTGTTTTGATGTAAGAGTCCATCTGGGAAGCAAATGCACTTCAGTACTGGTCTTTGGATTAAGAAAGATGTATGAGGTTTCCTCTCTTTCGTTTTTTCCTCTGGGTTGGGGCACACCCACAGTGAGGCATTCTTGAAATATGATCCTTAGCTGATACACACACATACACAGGGAGGGGTGCAGTCAATGATTGCGAAAGTGAGAGGGACAGAGTTCAAGTTGATTTTTGTTTGGTTTTTTTTTTTTCATTTTTGGACTAACGTTATGGTGAGTCTATTATCTACAGTTGATGGCCTCTAGCAGAAGTCCATGCAAGGAAGCCAGGTAATGAACTGCTGTGGATGGGACAGTACCAAAATGTATTTTAGCCAAATATTAAAGGTCCACTATATATTTTAATTTTTTCAGCACTTTACCCTGCCATCAGACAGGGACTGACTTTCCAGTGGGAAACTGAAGCCATTATATCACTCTCCTCAAAGCCACCAAGTAATTTTACCTCACAGGAGCTGCTGGTTAATTTGTTTTTGTTATTGTTTTTGTTATTTTTGTTATTGACTTTGGTGTTTTAAAGGGTTTGATTGGATCCAACTAACATGTTATAAAACATACTCAAACACTTAGAAACCACCAATAAGGTGTAATTTATTTTAACATTATACAACAATCTAATAATATTCAATTAATAACAGTAAATGTAATGTGGTCCAGTTTTCTAAGAGCTTTGACAAGTTGTCAATATGTGACAGCGTCACATATTAAGTAATTTTTCTTCTAAAATGCTAGTCATAATGCACGCGTGGAATGTAATGTGCAATATACACTGTTGCCCATAAAGTTGGAATAAAATATTATTATTAAAATATTACCTATTCTCAAGAAATGACAATGTGATTTATTCTTGATAGATAAAGTGTATATCTTCTTAAAACTTTATTGATCAATTTCTTCCAATGTGACTACTGATGTGTATAAATAGGATTAAAGAGGAATGTGTCTAAAAACAAAATTATTTCAACTTTACAAGTGTATATATATATATATATATATATATATATATATATATATATGTACTGTATGGTCACATTTTATGCAATTTTGTTTTCATAAAACATTTTTACTTTGGGAATGTTATTTCTATGGGGCAGTATTTGAATAGGTTAATTCTTTTTGGATTATACGGCTTCTTTATAATCCACATTGAGCCAGCAGGAGACAGTGTCGCGCTTCGCCTCTCACACGGACCTTCTCATTCTGCTGAGTAGAGCTGCACTGAACAGAGGCACCTGTCACCTGTCTCATTCTTTCTGCTCTTTCTGCAAGTTAAATTTGTACAACTACATCCATATGATGTTTAGCATTTAAATGAAACATTCTGTCAATGTTGTATGGGCCTTTAGTACATTTGTATGGTTTTGTGGACAAGTGGACAAAATGTGGTCTTCCTTTCTGTCACGAATCAGCCAAAATAATTTTTTGTTTGAGGTCAAATTAAGATCCCTGTATGTTTTTAGTTTTTGAGTCCAGTACATTTAATTTTTGGATTAATACTACAGCTAGTGTAACAGCTTGTTCTAAATGAATTTTATTGATGCACTTTGAAAGGTTAGGCTTTGTGAGTCTTCAGCTCATCCATTCTTACTGAACTGACTCATTAGTACAGATGTGCACAATGAGTGAAGCTACTTAGTGGTGTTTCTTTTAGGTAGTTGTGAGCTGAATGTAAGCACTGAATGAGGATTGAGCACTACACTGATGATAAATGTAGTAGAAAGTGTATGTTTTTTCAAAGAAAGAAAACAGTTGTAGCTATATTATGTATTTTGTTTATTTCTGATATCATGGTTTTGGTAGGAGGATCTGTCCCTGTCTCATTCTTTCTGCTTTTTTTACAGGAAGTTCATCTCTTTATGGGTTCTCAGCCTGAGACGTCTCAGTCTGACATATCATACCTGAATTCACATGAAATATATTACAGATCCTGTAAAGCTTTTGTTGTCATCAGTCATACTGAAGACATCAAAACTATGAAGGAACACATATGGAATTATGTAGTTAACAAATAAGTGTTAAACTAACCAGAATATGTGTTCTATTTTAGATTCTTCTAAGCAGCCACCTTTTGCTTTGATGGCAGCTTTGTACACTCATCAGACCAAAGTACAGATTTACACTGGTCTAATGTCCATTCCTTGTGTTTCTTGGCCCAAACAATTCTCTTTTTCTTGTTGTTCTTCCTCAGTGATTGTTTCTTTGCAGCAATTTGACCATGAAGGCCTGATTCACGCAGTCTCCTCTGAACAGTTGATGTTGGTGTGTCTGCTACTTGAACTCTGTGAAGCATTTATGTGGACTCTAAGTGCTGTTAATTTGCGGTTTCTGAGGCTGGTAACTCTGATGAACGTATCCTCTGCAGCAGAGGTAACTCTTGGTCTTCCTTTCCTGGGGCGGTCCTCATGAGAGCCAGTTTCATCATAGCATTTGATGGTTTTTGCGACTGCACTTGAGGATACATTCAAAGTTCTTGAAATCTTCCAGACTGACTGACCTTCATGTCTTAAAGTAATGATGGACTGTCGTTTCTCTTTACTTAGATGAGTGGTTCTTGCCATAATATAATGTATGGATTATAACAGAAGTCAAATAGGGCTGTTGACTATGAACCAACCCTACTTCTGCAAAACGCACCTGATGGTCTCAAACACATTAAGAAATGCAACAAATTATCTCTTGACAAGGCACACCTGTTAACTGAAAACCATTCCAGGTGACAACCTCATGAAACTGACTGAGAGAATGCCAAGAGTATGCAAAGCTGTCTTCAAAGCAAAAGGTGGCTACTTCAAAGAATCTAAAATATAAAACATATTCTGGTTGGTTTAACACTTTTTTGTTAACTACATAATTGCATATGTGTTCCTTCATAGTTTTGATGTCTTCAGTATGATTCTACAACATAGATGTAGAATTGACTGATACTGTACTTGGAGCAGTGGACTTAAATTCAGCACAACTGGCCTGTGATAAATAGTTTTTTGATTACTGTTGACAGAATGTTATGAGAATGTTGAATTAATGATGTGGTATTGTAGATTGTAGTGTTGATTGATTTTTATGAGTTGTTTTTTTTTAGACCATCTTATTTACATATATATAAGGAAGTATTATAACAACGCATTATTATTGTTGATATTGAGTGGTATTTCTTGTTTTCTCTGTGCTGTTGTATATATGACAATAGAGAGCTGAGATGAGCAAAAAGGTGAATTCTAAACAGTGATGATGATGATGATGATGATGATGATGATTTTTAATACTATTATTATTATTATTATTATTATCAAATGTTTGGGTATTTAATAGCCTATGAAGAAAGAATAACACGCAAACCAAATAACGCACTTCAGACACTTCATGTCTCTTATTTGCCCACATTTCTGGCTGAGGACATGAAGGACAGGGACTTTGAGATGACGACAGTGATAGAATTTGTGTACTGCCAAACCGTTTCTCCGGGGTAATTTACATTGGCCTGTAGTATTCAATGACCATCATGCATCTGGTGAAATAATCGACTGAATTGCATGAAGGCTACAAATGTGTTTCAGTCTCTACAAGGACACGTGTCCTGACTGGGATGACAGCCTCTCTCTCTTCTACAGCTCTGTCTCTGGGGTATTTTGGGTTAGCTCCTGAAGGTTAAGAAAACAATACTCTCTTGATATCAACACTGGTCATGCTGCAGTAAACTACAATTACTGATAAATAAGAATCGGTCAAAATCTAGTATATGGCTGGGGAGCGTACGGTCAGTGTGCGCAATTTAGTTGAAAACTGTTATGGAGCCACTGTAAACAACTGCTTTCAATGGAAAGTAGCTAAAGCCTGCTCAGGAGGCTGGTATTTGTCACTAGATGGTGTAATACACTAATTAGCAAATTCCTGGTGTCAACGCGTTGCATTTGCATTCTGCTGAATTCTCAATAAAGCTGATATATTTCTCTTAGACAATGGAACACGTATAACACAGAGACTGAAACGTGGCCCATTAAGATCCATGTTAACCAGCAGTCACTTCCAAGCTGCTGTCCTGCTGCTGCTAAAATCCTGATTTTCCTAACCACGACGTCATCTGACAGATTCACCACACATTTGTTTATCTGTAAAAAAGAGAGAAAGTTAGAAGCGCATTCATGTCTATGTCAGCTGCTGAGGTCAACTGAGTGAGATTCATGAAAGGGAGTGCCTGTGGAGTGCCTCTGTGACCACAGTCCATCCCAGCTCCCTAGTTAGGCTAGAGAAGAGTGTTTAGAAACATTTAGCTTATGTAAACCGAATTCCTTACATCGTGGAAAAGAATTAATTATCAAAAGAAACTGTAAAAACTCATGTTGAAACTTGTGGAGACGTTCTTATAGAATATAACTGAATGTACATGGAATGTGTAGAAAGTTTTTCACATTGTGGAAATGGCTTTTTCTGTCTACATCCACATAATTTCCACAGTATTTCCTGGGCTCCAGGTCAGAACACAGCTCATTCACACTGAAATACTGAAAACAATCAAAATAGTGCATCCATAAGTACTACTAATTGACCATCACTGACTTTTTTGCATATTGCGTATGTCTCTCACATTTATGCTATCCTTATAATAAAGACATAAGATGTCCGGAAAAATATATTTCAAAGACTACATTTCTGAAAATATCTTGGTATTTACTCCACTGCACTGTACATTTCTCCAGAAATGACCTGACATCTAGGTAGCAGGGTGACAGCTGAACACGCAGCCACTGGCACCCCTGTGTCATCATGTGGTCTGACACTGACATGAGTGGAATAAATACTGAGATATTTTCAGAATTGTATTTGGGTGAAATTGTGGTGTTCTTGGTGGAAGTAAATATGTAAAAAACAAACAAAAAGTAGAACATGGTTGCCAAACAACCATCCTGAAACAGACAGCTGACAGAGTTCCACAGTCTGCCACTTGATGCCTCTAGGAGGATCCCGGCCTGACTGAAGAAAGGGGTCAGAGGATAAGAGACAGGCATGTTGAAAGCACCAATCAAAGGAATGTAGACATCAGCCACTAAAGAACTGGGTTCATGAGAAAAGAGAACCATGTGTAAATATTTAGAAAAAGATAATGAATCTCTACACTTGACTTTGATGTTTTGGACAAAGACCATTATCAGGCAAGAATATTGCAACCACAGATAACATACAGCACTTCTAACAGAATTCTGTATAACCATAACAGACTTACAGGAACATTTTCAGTCTGGGTCATGTGATCTGTGACTCAGAAAGATCCTTATATATCCTCATTAGTGGTAAATCATGATCCCATCTTCTTGCTGGCAGATTGTCTTTTTCTATGCTAGGAAATCTTAACATACAGATGTGATGATTTTCATAATTAAAATGTACTGCTTCTGGATAACTGGGGGCATTTTACCTCATGGCATCCTTTTAATATGTTACCTCTTGGTGACCCCCCCTGTAACGTATGTATCATGCTTAACCACAAAGACATACTATCATATACAATTCCATAGGAAGCACATCTGTGTAAGAGCTGTTTCTTAATAGTATGCTGATTAAGCAGTCCTTCAACCTAAAGACTTTACAAGTCGTTTGTGCCTACCCTCAGATACAACCCACAGAGGCCTAGCAGTGGCAGGTGTAGTAGACTTTTGTCATCTTGGTGACAAAAATAACTGAAAAATGAAATCGTGAGACAGATACCTCTCCACGCGTCCTAAACATGTGAGAATTACCATCAAAACACTAGGGTGGAACAGCTCAGACTGAATGGTTTAAACTGAAATCAGCCTTCTTATTTTGTTATTGGTGTCTCTATATTATCTCACTACTCTAAAGCAGAGACTCGAGAAGCTCGAATTGATTTTTTTTTTCTAAAACTGAACCCGAAAAAATCAAAGGTGTACTTGAAATGGTACCTAGATCATCTATAGGTAGAATACTGACAAAGATGGGAATCCGTATTTTCCCTAAGATATTTTTCACTCATCATTGCTCATTCAGCTGCTTTTCTATTCACTCTCAACTTCCCAGACAGGCAAGTCAAAGTCATCATGTTGACATGGACAGAACACAAAGGCAGCGCTGACAGTTGTGTGTACTGTATTTGTTACAAGAGTGCAGAAGTGAGACTGAACAGCAAAGCTGAGAGCAGAAGAGACTGGGATCTTTAGGATGAAAGAAGAGGTTTCCAGAAGAGCAACTTCCACCAGGTCCATTACTCCATGATTGTTCACTGGCGTTAGTGTTCTAGTGGAAGACAGTGACAGGGACTTAAGCACTGAACACAGAAAGGAAATTTTAGGGAGAGACACTCACTTTTTCTGTTAATTTAAATCAAGTAAAACTTGAAGGATTTTAATTATGAAATGTATACATATCAAATCTTTCTGGGAAGAAACTTTGCAATAGTATTGTATAAAAGCATGTATAAGGATGACTTTTGAAACTATCATACATGTCATAAAAGTGAAAGGAAAGACGTTTCCATATGTGCCATAATGTAGAAAAAGAAGGCCAACATTTTAAAGGGATAGTGAGATAATAATGGAGTGAAGCTTTCAGTTTTACATTGCCCTGTAAGTGCAGATGCCTGGGGCTTTACTGGTGAACTGGTGTACATACTGGTGAAAAACGAGTGTGTTCACACCAGAATGCATTGTAAGCCCACACTCACTGCTGTATCATTGGTTTTGAGTTGATTTTTAAAAAAGGGATCACCCAGCTTCCAAGCTGTCACTCAAGACACCCTGCAATCAAAAGATATCACCATCAACTGGGTGTACAGCCAGTTGATGGCAGAAGGGTGTGTGTGTGTGCGCACGTGTGCGCTGTGGTCTTTATATTACTGTGAAACCATTCAATTCAAACTCTGGCTGTACTGGGAAATGTCAGAACTCTGTGGGTCTGGCCTCGTAAGACTGCCAGTGTAGCTTTCACATAAAAGTGACTAAGACACATATTGAGACATGAACCTGACATATAAAGACTGAATGGATGAGGGAATTATTTTACAAATAAATGTGGAACTGTGGAACATAAGGCAAACAGAGATATTTTTGGTGTAAGCTTAAAAGAACAAGAACTTTCTTTAAGGTACATGTTTCAGGTGAAAGTGCAGTAATTAGGGATGTGGTACACAGCAAGGCAAGACTTGTGGAAGCACAGAGAGTGGATGAAGCAGAAGCTTGATTGAAGGAACAGTTGACAGGAAATGTTACAGGCTTCACTGTGCTGCACTGTAGTACTCGGTACCTAATGTCTAATTCATATCCAGCACATTCGTGAGGGGAGGATGAGGGATGGAGGCATAAATGACAACAGTGCAAAACACAGGCATCTCTAATGTTCCTATTGGCCCTGAATATGTTGAAGCGTCATGCCCTGTCTAACACCCTCACACTCCTCCTCTCCCACTTCACTCTGTGGGGCTCGGGCTTATGTTCCAGGAACCTCTATTGTTGCATCTAGCCAAATCACTGGCACATCTTGGGCTTCATGACCTAACATTTTGGCTGGCAAATGAAAGAGACTATTCCTCAGACTGATCCTGTTCTGGTTTAATGTCCCAGCCATTTCCCAGGACTCAAGTCTTTTTAGTGCCTGTGTTCAGCTCCTTACAAAATTCCCAAAATGCACTGTAAGAAGTGGCAAGTACCAGTACCAGTTCCATGCTATGACACCACTGAAAGTATTGCTACAGTAACACACATTAAACAGCTCATACATTGTGTAGATTGTCTCAGCAGCTACACACTTGAATCTGTAGTATTCTTCAGCTAATCTCTGAGTGTTTGCATCCCGGTTAAATAAACAGTCCTCAAAATGTCTGTGATACGTGCACAGTCTGGAATCTCAACATATGTATGTGTAATTCCTTTGATGCAAGAGAGAGCTAAAACATGGGTATTGAAATACAGAGAAAACAGTCTGCAGTACAAAGGGCTGAAGTTGTATCAAGTGTTTTGGAAACAGTAGAAGCAAAAGCCTAATGAAGTTTTACTTGACTTTGAAAGGTAGAAGTTGTGTTTTCACAGCGTAATCAACCATTCATATTTTTCCAGAACATGGCAAAATATGCTGCAACTTCAGACACATTTGGGATGGACCTAAAAGTGAGACAGACAATGCATTTTAGGACAGTTTGATCTTTGTAGTGCACAAATACTAAAAATGAATTGACTTGACTTTTGAGTTTTGTTTTTATTGCATTTTAATAGACAAAACTGTATAAATCAAATGGTCACCAAAAATCAGCAACATCTTTATAGATCATCTTTGTGTGTGGAAGAAACAAGAAATGTTATTAATAACCTTCATGATCTCTGTAAGGTCAGTTCATCAGAAACACTAATACTGGAAAGCAACAAAGGAAATATATGAACAGATTTACCAAGACAAATCCTGGTATGTGATCATGCTCAGTTCAGCACTGAACTGGATTTCAGATGCTGCCTATGAGCTTAAGAGCTGCCTCTCAGCTTTAACATCCACATCTGATAATGCCTGTAGAAATCTCAGCTTGTTTTCTACATATGCCTGAAAGGGTAAAACACACAATTACACTCACACTGTTCATCCACTACTGCTTCACTACTTCACCCTCAGAGTTCCATCCAGTATTCCAGCCTTCCATTTAGAATCCAGACAGACACACTGGACAGCACAGAACTCTGGACAGACTGGACTGTGTGTGCATTCTTGTCTCAGGCTGCTCCTTCTCTCTGTTCCCGTCTGTCTTGGCCACATATGGTGAACTGTCATCAACACAGGTTACTTTACAGCCAGGAATCCCAACCACATGCGACTCTGAGATCCTGCCAAACAGAGCAGAAGGACAAAGAGCGCAAGAGACAGATGGAGAAAGACCAGGAGAAGATGAAGATGAGGATGGCAGGATGTTGGGCTGTTATATAGGAACATATAGACGACACACGGAGAGGAGGGGGCGTGCTGATGCAGCTGATGCATGGGTTAGAGTCAGATTTGA
Source organism: Toxotes lorentzi (assembly GCA_037833715.1). NCBI lineage: Eukaryota > Metazoa > Chordata > Actinopteri > Toxotidae > Toxotes > Toxotes lorentzi. The sequence goes on from JBBMJY010000020.1 coordinate 26,341,851, forward strand.
CCCAGCTCGCTGAGCTTTCATTTCAAACGCGATTAAACTGGAAAAAAACAGAACAACACTGTAGATGACAGGCTGAGCTGGCTGTCAGTCGTACCAATCCGGATCGGGGGCGGGTCTGTCTGCCCCTGTGCTTCATGAGGGCACGCAGAACGAGCCCTGAGCAGAGTGTGAACAGCTGCCGTGTGCTCCGCTCGTTTTCCCGGTGTTTCCGACGTTCTCCAGTGAACCGGTTTGTCTGTGAGATGCCTCGCTTCCCTGCTGGTTTTGATCCCAGAAATTGGAATTAACAGGACAGCCCGAGTGTTTGGAGTCTCTCTGTTGCCACAGTATGTTTGTGAGTTGCCCCCCGCGTGCTGTTTGACCGGCTGGAGCACGAACGCTGTTTCGCGTCAAGAGCCGCGAGGAGAACGCAGGTTTCCGAGCGCGTGGAGAGAGATGAGGAGGAAGAAGCTGTCTGTGACGGGTCTTTTACGAGCCTGGAGACTAGTACTGTTACTCAGGTAAGACCTGTTTACCTGTGCCTTAACTAGACAGACAAAAACCTGGTCGACCTAATCAAAGTTGCACCCACACCACACAGAGTTGAAGGAAGCTCCTCATCTGTATTGACATTGATGTCTGGGGCCAGTTGTATCAGGGCCAGGAGCCCAGTGTAAATATATACGTAGTTTTAAGTCATAATGGAACCAATGGTGGAGAATATTCAGAAAGAAATTTGACTGCTACATTTGAACAAATTTCAACTTTATTTTTGATTCAAGTTTAAAATATGTTGTTGTATTTGCCTTCATTTATTAGTTTTCACCCTTTTCTTATTATTAATGGGCCCACAGGAAGGATTAGAATCGCAGTAGCTGAAATCTGTGGGTCTAATGATTTTCAGATTTTCTCACCTCACAGATTTTTCTGACCCAACAACCAACAAACAGATGAGACTTTAATACAGTGATCAACCTGAATCAGGACAGCTCAGACATTGGTAGTTATTACAGAACATGGTACTGATCAGATGTTATGAACCAGTCCATTGTTGGCAGTCAATGATTAATAATCAGTTATTTCTTAAATGAATACTACTATCACTCACCTTTTCACAAACACTGCTGATTATTTTGTAGTTAGTAATTCTATTATATCCCAAATGAACAATCCCAAAATTCATCCAATTATTATTTCAGACCACAACCCAAGCTTCCAACCCCTCAAGCAGAGTGGACATCCCTCACTGAACTGAACAACTTCTTACAAATATCATTGTCACGGAGTAAGGAAAACAGTTTGTAAGGGGAATATCATATCATATTATATCATGTCATGTCATGGCATGTATTATATCATATATGATACCACATCATATCATGTCACATTCAGTCTTTTCTCTCCACTGTCACCAAGTGCTGCTCATGGGGGAAATGTTGGGTCACTGTAGATAATATTATAAAGAGTATTGTCTAAATGAAATGTATATGAAAATCTATACGAAAAGTTCCCTGAGATAACATCTGTTATGATTTGGTTATATATCAATAAAATTGACTTAACTTGGAGAAAAAAAAGAACATGAAATCCAATAAGTAGAAAATGATATTTCTGAAGAAACTGAGGTGAGATCCCTTTTGTTTGAAAAAGCTGACTTTTTTTAAATTACAGATCTTCACAATTACATCATTTATTTTTATTTACATGGTAACTGGACTCTAACAGTGAAGGAGCAGCCTGTGTGTGTGTGTCTGTGTGTGGAGTCAGCAGGAAACACCAAACCAAATCTCTCCTGACTAAAACTGCAAAACTGTTTCCAGTGAAAACCATTAAACTGTGTGTAAACCTGTGTGCCTTGTAAGCAGTGTGCAAACAGTGTCTCGCAGAACTTTGACAGAAATGCCAATCAGTGTTTGATAAACACCACAGACATTAGACTAGTCTCTGATCAGCTGATCTGAATCAACTGTTAGCCTCCAGCTGAGCCCAGATGTTTCCATGGTGATTTGATTTGAAGTGCTTAGTTTCAACTGAGTGAGACCTGGATTCAGCTGAGACACACCTCCCAATCTCAGGCTTCCCAGTCAAAGGCTGTAACTCCTACCACCTACATTTCGATACAGCGGGAGACTGGAAAATGGAGCGAATCAAAAAAAGGGGGTTATTTCTATTTTTCTTCCAGCCAGACTAAGTAACTGGGCAAGAAGGGTCTTAGTCAGGAAGCTGACGAGGAACCCAGCAGTCACTCTAACAGAGCTTCAGAAGTCCTCTGCATAGATAGGAGAACCTGCTGGAAGGACAACCATCTCAGCAGCACTCCATCAATCAGACCTTTATGGTAGAGTGGCTAGACGGAAGCCACTTTGAGTAAAAGGCTTATGACAGCCTGGTTGGAGTTTGCCAAATGGCATGTAAAGGAGGGTTAGCGGCAGGGACAGAGAGACTAGTCTGAACTGAGGGAAGGGAATGAATGCAGCCAAATTCAGAGAGGTCCAGAGAACACACAACCTGAGACTGGTTTGACAGTTCACCTTTCAGCACAAGGATGACCTGAAGCAAACAGCTGAAACACTGAAGTGGCTTCAGGACAAGTCTCTGTCCCTGAGTGATCCAGCCATATCTCAGACACAGAACATCTGTGGATTAACCTGAAGATGGCAGTTTGCAGATGCTACCCATCCGATCTGATACAGTTTTAGAGGATCAGCCAGGAAGAATTGGGTAAATTGCCCATTTCAATTGTAGAGACTTACCCCAGAGGACTCTAACTAACTGCAGCCAACAAGGTTTATAAAGTAGTAAATTAAGCTGTAAGTACTATTAAGGTCTCAATACTTTTGGTTATTTCAGTGGTGAATGGTGATTTCTATATTGGGTACTCAGAGTTACTGAGTGATTGCTGAACACCACTGGTCACTGGGGACAGAAGCAGCTGGAAGATATATTTTGGTTAGGAGGAATAATATCCTTTGGATCCTGTGGAATGACAGTTGAACAACCTTCTAACACACATGATGTGAGCCTGAAGCTTTTGAGATTTTATCTTTGGGGCTACTGCTATGGGTTTCAGAGTCCCAGAAGGTAAGGTCAGTGCCTACTAATGTTAACATGATTCACTGTCATATCTACGCTCTAAGCAGTTCCTCTTGTCCTCTTCCTTTCTCCCTCAGCTGCACATCCTGTATTAATGGGCCAACTTTTTGTTGGCATGTTGGTTGCATGCTTTAGTATTTTAGTTTTGCAGCTCAAACAAATGTGGTTTTCCAAAAGTTAGGACACGCTTTAGCATAAAAAGCAGCAGAAAAGATCGAAGCCATAGTAAATCTTCTTAGAGGGTCATGGATGGATTCAAAGACAAAATTTAACAGGCTTAAAGTCTGTCAGTCAACAGGAGCTGGACTCAATCTGCCTCCAGCTAGTCAATCCTGCATAATACTCAAAGATTTTTCTTTGTCCCAGTTGTTTTTTTTTTTTGTTTGTTTGTTTTCTTTGGTTCATGGTCACTGGTCACTGGTCATATATTCGCATTCTAAATTATGTCATGTTATGTGATCAACCATATTATCTTGAAATTTCTTTTTTCCACTCACCTCCACACCGTCACCAATCCTGTCAACAACTGATATTGCTCTAATGTACTCTCTTTCCGAAGGCTCAGCCCTGTTACGTTCATTTATGAGGAGACGCACAAATCAGTATGGCATCAGATGCCGGCAAGTAGAAAGCAGAGAGAAGCTCTCCCTTCACTCTGTAACCTGCCCCATTTGTGTTGAGCCTGTATTCAAACCAGATTTGCCTGCTTGTCCCAAAGAACTTTGTAAACACTCCTCTCATTCTTCCCAGGAAACCGTTCGCTGACTATTTCTTCACTACGTCACTAAGCTTTGGGGGTTAGTGAAGTGAATTTTCTTTAGAAATACATCCTTGTTTTGAGTCCTGTTTGTTGGATACTGGGAAAAACCAAAGTGGAGTTCTTTTTGTTATTTTGTAAACTGAACTGAACATGAGACTAGACTAGAGAGAACTTTGCAGTAATATAATTTAACTCATGGTGTGGTTGTGTTTATTCACTGCCTTGCAATCAATTATAAATTAGGTTGTGTTGTTAAACATAACCAGATGAATGTATCCTTTGTGGGGCTCGAACTCAGACCTTTTACTGGTCTAAACTTGTTCAAAGTGCTCTAAGCAGCAATGTATTTGTTGTCCCATGTTACTATTATCTTACATTAAGTTACAATGTTTTCAGATTCCTCTGTGCTGATGACAAAGAGGAAATCCTCAGCATTTGCCTCCCCCACTCACAATCTGCCACCTTTTGAGTGGGTGATGATTATGTCCTCATACACCAGGAAAATGTCTTCAGTTTCACAGTGACAACTTTTTGCTTTGACATTATTGTTGCTCACCTTCAAATGTCCTTCCTAATAATCGACTTTAACTGACATGAAGTATACTTGTGATGAAGGTTTATTCAGCCTAAAGAGGATGTCACAAAAAGTAGGTCAAATAATTCACCCTTAAAACTGGTTCGGAGGCTCTCTAACCTGTCAGTCCATACAGTCTATGTTTATCTAACATTTCTTGTAAGTAATTCGACAGTCCAGCTAAAATGGTGCAAAGTACAAACAGTTAAATAATGAGGAGTCAAGGGTCTAGATCCACTATAGCATTAACCATCAGACACACTGTCCAAAACCACTGGTGTAATCTACCCATACTATCCATACTGCCCACCAGAACATGCTGACTATAGACTGCATGTTAAAGGCTGAAGTGACAGCAGTGTGTTAATGTGTGTGTTCAGGTTTATTTTGTTAATCAGGAAACAGCTGTCAAGACTACAATAGTTAACTTAGCTTGCATATTGCTGAATGAATATAAAGATGAGTTTAATGTGTGTACAGGCGTGATACTATGAATTCAAATATGATTCTCTTTTTTCAAGATTAGTTTTGTTGAAAGTATCTGTCCTCTCCTCTGGCATGTTTTTTTTTCTCCTCACAATTCTCTTGACAGAGACACTTCATCATACTCTCTGTGTGACATTCTTTGGAGATATATTTTTTAATTTTATACTGTCTAGTACTTCGCAAACACCTGAAATTTCTACATTGAATCCAGCTGGAAAAAACTGTGTAATAGTGGCTGTCATCTGATCGCATCTGATCCTATTCTTGTGGGCAGGGAGGGCAGTTAAAATTGTTGTTGGGCTCTTATTCAGGCTTTTGGATAGAATGTTGAATAGTAAACAAAGGTAAAAAGGTACATTTTAAAGAAAAGTGTGTCGATAGAAAGGGTTGAATGAATGTATGTGATGTCTGCAGTAATTCTGATGCTCGGCTAAAGTGAACATGAGGCTTCATCAGTCCGAGTTACCAATCAAGTGGTTTTCTTTAAATGATAGTTCCTTCTTTGTGATTCTGTCCCTCTACTGCAGCTTAGGGTGGAAGCACTGAGTGTGATTTTTTTTTTTTTCTTGGCATCTCTATACATTCAAGATGTTCAGAGTCCTGTAAGCTTTAAGTTAAAACATCTCGACTCGAACTGTTGAACAAACCTGCATCTTTTTGTTGACTTTGTGTGCAACACCTTTAATTTTGCCTCAGTATTCATTCTTGTATTGGATAAATCTGAAAACAGTGTTTAAAAACACACAGTAGAGTAGAGTAGAACATGTCCATATCAGTTGTCAAACAAAATGTAATCTGTCAGAAGGGCAGAGTCAGTTACTTTGCTGAGTCTGTTAAACCTCTGTTCTGCCCCCTCCTGTTCTTCCTGTTCCTGTCTCCTGCTCGGTCACTCTATTTGTTTCAGTATAGTCACATGTAGCAGATTTTCCCTGTTGATTTTGTTCTTTTGTAAAATGGTAATCATGGCTCTGTTAAACTGTGTTAAACAAAACAAACTGTAATTCCTGCGCTGATGCACACAGATATTGATCAAATCACTATTTGATCACCCTTTTCTCCTTATTCCTGCCAAACTGTCCTACAACAGAAAAGTAAATACAGGTAAATGACAGCTGCTTTATGTGATCGTTACGTGAACGGCAGTATTGACATTCAGACAGAGCAATGGCAGAAACAGAGAATTAGTGCTAGTTGCTGCTGTTTTAGCAATAAATTCTACAACAATAAGAGACAATCCACACAGCACAAGCTGTTTGCTCTGTTCATAGTGAAAAAGGCAGCTTTTACTCCATCAGTTACTTCAAATCTTCACAGAAAAGTGATGACGGGGTGGTGGGGTCCAATGTGATATCTTTTCATGGGGCCCAAAATCCCTGGTGGCACCCCTGATCATATCAGACCAGGATTAAGTGGACGCATGCTTGTTACATCTAAAGGAAAACTTTGGCTGTAAAGCACAGTTCTCTGTGTGTGTGTGTGTGTGTGGTGCTGGGTGGGGGGGGGGTCTCCACACTAAGTGAACATTTGGCTTAAGGCAGTAGTCGACCCCGTCGCTGTCACAGCACTTGGCTGTCCTCGGCTGCAATACCAAAAATACCCCAGGGGTAGCTGGGAAACATAGTGTTTCTGATGTATATGTTAATCCAGCAGCTAATTAGTCTGAACAAGTGCTACTGCTGCAAATAGACTAGAAAGGCTTCATACAAACACAAGGGAAATCAAAACAAGACAACTGTTTTCACATAAAAGCCAAGTCAAGTGTCTGCAACCCTCAAACTGAAATATCCTCACATGAGTTGTCTCATCAGGTCAAAGGATTTATTACTTACCAAATCAATATGCGTAAGGGAGAGGGGGGAAAAGGCATGATACTAAGGTTACATTTCATATAGAGGTCAAACAAAATGAAATAAATCACATGACATTCATATGCATCTGTAAATATCTTGGGTCTCCCAATGGAAACAAAATCTTGTAGTGCTCCTCCTCCTTGTAGTTGTGGCTTGGTCTGTGTCTGACTGGGTGGAATCAGCGAGGTCATGTCTTGTGAATTTCTCAGGCTGACATGTACAAAGAATCACACGTCTGATGTGTATGTATGTATGTTCCAAAGGCCTATGGTTCCCTGTCTCTGAGAAGCATTGTGTATTTGAGTTGGCCACACTTCGCGTTTGCATGTGTGAAATTCCCCATGTGAAATATCTCTTAGCTGTGATACATTATGGATTTTTGAGTGTGGCCAGGCAGAATGGCCATGTTTGAGGGAACAGTGAAAGGGCCTGCAGCGGATAAGTGCATACTCCAGATTTGGAGAGCTGTGGATGGAGACTGTGGTTATGTCAGTGCGTCAGCTGATGTCTGTTCTCTCTCTGCATTGTCAGTCACACTGAAGAGGTAAAACGACGTCCACTGGACAGTAATTATGTTGTGGTGAAGCAGAACGCAGACACCCATCCACATTTAAAGATGAACATCAGGACAAGGCCATGTTTGTTTGATTTTTCTTTCTTTTATTGAAATGTGTTGATCTAAGTGTGTAAAAGATCCACATTTGGCTGTGTGTTCATCAGTGCCGTGTGCTGTCAGAGTGGGGGCAGCTCTCCCTGCTTTTGCGTGCTAATGTACCTTTTGGCCTTCTCTTTACAATCAGACTACTTCTTCTGCATCCTCGCCACCGGGAGACATTATGTTTTTGGGTTGTCTGTCCATACACCCATTCCTCTGTCCTATTCTTGTGAACACAATATCACAGGAATGCCTGGAGGGAATTTCACTACATCTGGCACAAACGTTCAGACTTTGATGTAAACTGCAACTTGACTGACTGACGAAGGCAAACAACTGCTATCTTACAGCTTGTGGTGCTAAGAACTTGCATGACTAAGTGCATTAGTGACCTTCTGCCACTCTTCTTTATGTTTGAAATGCCATTGTTCAGGTTTCCTGTTTTCAGCAGCATAGTCACTGAAATTTTACTTCATAGGATGTTCTCTTATTTGCTGTTCCCTACAATCATACTTTAATGACCCATGTCCTGCTTACACAGTGCAGCAGATGAGCAGAGATGCTCATAATATCAGGTCTAATAAAATTTACCAGCATGAGAAACATTTCTACAACTATGAATGCATCAGTTATGGACATTAACATCAACAGGTCAATGTGGGAGTGGAACTGGATAGTAGAATCAATTCAACTCACTTTAATGGCAGTGTATACAGTAATGCAGTATCTGCAGTAATACATTTTGCTCAGACCCTAAAATAATGAATTCTCGGTCATTTTACTTTCCTGTTCAACTTTTGCTGAATGTGTGTTGCATGCTTGTTGCCATGCTGATAGAAAGAGGGTGTTATGTAATTGTAGGGATAAACCAAGGTCTCCGAGGCACACTCGGTATGGCCAGATGCAAAAGGCCTCCTCTCTCTGTCTCTTCGTGTCGGCTTCATGGGGATGTTTTGTTGCATAATCAGAGAGCTAGTTATAAATAATTTTGTCAGCTCTTCAAAACAAACCTCTCCCAGACAGGGCTGGGCTTTTGAGCATCTTAGTTGCAGAGACCAGGTGATAATGTTCTTTTAATATTCAGATGAATGCTGATGGTGAATCCTCGTGAAATGGTAAATTGTGAGTCTGTTATTATTGTATTACCTTATCACAATAAAGTTTGAAGAAATAACTTTTACCTGTAGCATTCTACAACATGTAGAAAAGGTTGTATAAACCTGAATCTCCACAAAAAGCATCACAGTGTCATTAATTATTTATAATCCAGAAACATCATCATCATCATAGGTCCATGTGCAGTTGTAACACTCCCTGTATCTGAGCTAGTATCCTAGCTCAGATACAGGTATGGTGCTGGTGCACCCCAAGCATCTTTTGTTTTACACCATGCCCGTGTTGCTTAAAGGATACCTCACCAATTTTGATTCCTATGGTTCTAGTTGTGGGAATGCAAATATATAAATGGCATTAAATTTCCTTCTGCCTTCCCTACATTTCACTGTTTCTCTTCATTTAGCTAAAGCTAGTTTTTGCAACCTGCTTATAATACAAGCTGTATTTCCTCTTTTTTTTCTAGGCCTGCTTCTGAGGACAGACAAAAACCCTGTGCCATGTTGTTCTCTTGCTAGCAACAGGGAAAAGCTTACACTAGAACATCAGGGATAAATAGTGTATTACTACTATTCTAACAATGCCAAATACAGAGATGTGGAATCAGAAACCAGAGCATATGGAAGAGGAGGCAGCCACCTGGGCTCTGTTACAACTGCAAGGAGACAAAACTCACTGTGATTGGGTTCTTTCAAAAAAATTATTTCTGCCTTTACAGACAGAAAAACTGAAGCTAAAATTAAAATATTGGCGTTTGGGGAAAAAAGCTGGCTTCTTGGTACCATGTGCAGTCCTGTAACGAGGAATTTGGCCCAACAGCATACGGAGAGAAAGCTGCAGCTAATAGAGAGCGGTGTGTAGGTGTGTACTCTGTAGTGATCAGTCATGTCTGTGTGGCTTAGTTTGTTGGAATTATTTATTTTTTGGGGATGAATTCAATGAGTTTCAGGCTTCATATGGACTGACTGTAAACGTACAGAGGCTTCAAACTTTTAATGTGATGTAGATTCAACTGTAAATGGATAGAAGCTGCTTACAGCCACCCTGTGACTGTGGCTCAACTGTGGACTGATGAATATCTAAACTCTTTGAGATTATTCTAACCAGCTTTATGCAGAACAGTTTAGAATAGGAAGTCTTCTGAGATCTCGGGGATGGTTCTTGTGAACAACCTCAAATGAGTGTCTTTTTTTATTAGTCAAAGAAGCTGTAACCCCATCTCCAGGTACCAAACTCCAGGTTTGGTACCTCCTGCGTTTGTTCCCATACGTATTCCACTCAGCACTGTGAATGTTTGAATGCTGTGTTCAATATGGACAAGAACAACATAATGATTTGTGTGTTATTAGTTAAAGTCTTTCTTCATAACTGTAACTTTGACAATATTTAAAACATTTTTTTAAAATACATTCAGGAAATTCCAAGTGGTTCACTTACTTATTCATGCTACTGTTTTACAATGAAGTGGTGGATAAAATGGCGACTATATAAGCAGTGTGCAACATGTGTGGCTTATGCTAGAGGCAATACTTCCAATTTGATGAAGACATTACCTCAGTGTGTCCATTGCAAGGAGGGAGGGGAGAGTCAGGTAGGAAATAGCAATAATAATCCCTGCAGCACTGAACCAGCCTGTCCACTCAGATTCAGACAGGAAAAAATCCACAACCAAAGCACTGGGGGTGTTTACAGTGAATGATATGCAGCCCTGTGTGTTTGGTTTATGCAGATCTAAATGTTGAAGAGCTTTGGTCTATAACGGGGCTGTTTTTATATAACAAAGCTGCACTTTTGCAAAGATTTTTAAGGCAAACGCTTGTTAACTTTTTTTGCCAAATAAATGAAAAGCATGTTGAACTTGGCAATGCCCTCCTCCTCCTGCTTTACCAAAAACGTACCAAAACTGTGGTATGAATCCAATCTAACCGTTTCATCTAACCGGTGCACTAGGACATTTGTTGTTATTGACATTATATAGAGGCAACCATATTGCTGGTAGTAGCAATGGTAGTAGCAGCAGATTAAGACAAGAAAGAAAAAAATACATTTAATATATTCAGCTCTCCCCTTTAAATGGCCTTTGTGTGTGAGAAAGACACTGGTACCACATTAAAAGCTCATCCATTATTGATAAGCAGTGGATGTTATGCTGTGCCTCTCTACATTTCTTCCTATTGTTCTCTCATGTTTTAAATGAGGAGCGTCTAGAAGAGAAAGAGGGCAGAAAGAAGAGGAAGAGAAGAGATTGCAGGAAAGCAGAGGGGAGGAGCACCGGCACACTGAAAAAATGGGGAGAGTTAGCACTACAACAAAGCAGCTTAGCAGCTGATTTAAGATGCTCTGAGCTGACAGCTCTGCATGAGTGTGACTGTTAACCATACCATTCAAAGAAAGAAACAGTAGGTCCACTGTTGGTCAAGATGTCTGTCTTTGAGACACTTATCTAAGCGCCTCAAAGGCAGACATGTGAATCCGTAACATTATTAAAAACACATGGTCAAAATGTTCGTATCCTGACATGTGACTGTTTGTGAATTTCAACACGTGGCATCTGTTGTAGCAATGCTTCACACACAGTTGTGTGGCGTTTGTGCGCACGCGTGTGTGTGTTTGTGGTATATGGAATTTATTTCTGAGTATTGTTTCCAATGGGACTGGTACAGACTATGACAGTCTTATGGCAGCTTTGTTCACATAGTGAGATGACACTGGTTCATGCTAGTAATGTTTAGGTGTGCATTGATGTTACAAAGGGACAAAGATGTAAGGGACTGGTGAGAGGGGTCACTAAATTGTCTAGGAATCTAATAAATCTGATGTATAATCTAATATTACCACAAATCTTCATCCTAACAGTGGAACCAACATTCACAGAAGCTTCAGCAGCACCTGAATCCACTGGCAGGTAAAAACACTGAGAGAGAAAGATAAACATGCATAGATGATGTTGAGCATGAATCACACACTCCTAGCAGACATGTCCACATCCATGGACAGAGTCACACAGACAGCAGACAGAGTTTGTGTGGTAATGCAGCAACCAGGAAGCAGCTCTACACTCAGTTCCCAGTGGTGTGTTTCTGTGTCAGTGCTCTCTGGCCAAGGGCAGAACCAGAAATTGCATCATTCCCAAGCTAATACGGTCCTGACAGTCAGACATGACAGTAAGGAGAGATTTATTTCCAGGTTTATAAATAGTGATATTTATGCCTAGAATGGTCCTGGCACCATATTATGAACACATTTTTTGAGGTCTTTAGGATACACAAAATCTCATAGAAGCAGCCATGTTTGAGCTGGTGAATATTTTGATGTGATATTGCAATTCTGCTTGCAATTCTGGCTCATTACTTTTAGCATTTTTGAAGAAGCAGGGGTGCTCGAAAATTCAGGAAACATGGCTCATGCATCAGAATTGGTGTAACTTGATACCTGATATGGGTCTTGGGCATGGGTGCGGCCTCGCAGCACACGCCACCTAAATGTCCAAAAACTGGTAGGCATGTGTATCATTTCTAGATCTACAAGAAAGCCTCTATGAGCCATAGGAAGTCGGCCATTTTGAATAGTCATAGCACCACCTACTGACAACAGGAAATGGCATGTGTTATACTTTGATGTACTCCTCCTAGCAGGTTGACCAGATCCATTTCACGTTAGGGCAGAAAAGTCTTCTTTGACGACAGGGTTTATCTGTGCATGTATGTGCCTTCATGCGCGATTAAAAACATGCAGCTGGCACAGACAGTGATGTTTATCTCATTGGTTCTGTATCAGGCAATCATGCAAGTTCAGACCCATGTCATGTGACCTGCATTGCATAAGTGCAGTTCAACATTGCTTGCAGCTTTAATTCCTCCCCTGGTCACTACAAGGTTTTGTTTCCAGAGATGATGAGCTTGACAGGGAAACACACTATTGTTTGTTTTGTTTTGTTTGTCTTGATTCTAGGGTCAGCAGGGACAGTGTCATGATATCTGAGGGCATATATGAATCATTAACTTCAATTTAAATCAAGTGCATGTGATGACCTGTTAATATGCACTAAGCTACAAATGCAGTTATTTTGGGATTGATGGGAACTGACTGATGTAGCAGAAGATTATTAGATGAAGATACTGACTATTTTTACTGGCCATCGCTGCTTGTCTCTACTCATGTGCATGTTGTTGCACTCTGCTCTGCGTCTTCTTGCCTCCTAGTTGCTGAGCTCTGTCCTCCAGCTGACGCACTTCTCTGTGTCACTCCTCGTCTCACACAGCTCATTTGAAATGAATGAGTGCTGGTCTCTTAGTCTCTTGCTGTCACTGGATGTCTTGCAGAGTTTAATCAAGTCATCAGATTCATGGTAAACATCCTAATTCTGTTTCTGAGGACTGTGCAAGTTTTCTTCCCACTGGGCCACATGGTCCGTAATTTCAAACTGCCAAATGACAGCTTAATGATCCGGAAACTACACTTGGTTGTTGATGAATAAGGTGCGTGTGTGTGTCTTTGTGTGTTAGCATGTATGACCCTTGCAGTAAGCAGTTATTTTTGGAAAAGTTGTCTCTTGTTCCAAAACACACACATTATCATTAACTTTTACCTCTGTATCTAGAGGCTCCTGTCCATTCACCCCCTCACAGACACACACATACAGACATTATTGTGTGATGTACAAAATGAGTGTTACTTTAATGCCAGCTGTAATGTAATGAACATGATGATACCACATGATTAGAGAGACTGACAGTCTTAGCAGTGATGTATATGAAGTAAAACATGACATTAAAGGGTCTCACACACACCTACACACACACACACACACACACACATACACACACACGCACACACAATATAACACACATAAACGCCTTACCCTAAATTTTACCATCACTACTAAATGCCTAACCCTAACCTTAACCAGATTCTAGCCTGGACCCTAAAACCAAGTCTTCACCCTCAAACAGCCCTTTGAAGAGACAAAGTGAGGACCAGCCAATATGTCTTCACTGTCCCAAACCGTCTTCACTTTCCAAAAATGTCTTTTCTGCTGTCTTTAAAACTCAAACTGGTCCACATACACACACACAGGAGACAGACTAAAAAAATTTACTACTCAAAGCACACCTAATCAAGCATAGCTTTGCTGATAAAGCGACACACACCACGATACACCTGTGGCACTTTTAGTAAGACCACTGTGAAACAATGAATGCTTTTTTGTTTAGAATATTTGATTTTTGGATCATGGTGGAATATTTACTAGAATTGAATGTTTTATGGCTGTTTGAACTCCTGACATTTTCAAAGTGTTTAACGTATTTGAGTTCAGACTCTTGAATGATTCAGATTCACATGGATCAGTATTATCCCAGGTCATGTCCTTTGTCCCATGATTACCAACAGGGCCTGACATGACAGGCAATGGAAAACAAAAGACAAGTTAAAAGTTCATTCGAGGGGTCACATTTCTAACATCAACTCGTGTTACAACTGATTACAAACCATTCCTACCCAATGGAGAAGTTTTTATTGCAGCTGTTAATAAAACATCATACATTATCATGTTTTATATGCTGCATGTCCTTCTCCTCCTCTCCTCCATTCCCAGCTGTCCTGTCTTCCTCCTTTTCCTCCTTTCACCCAGCCCGGCCCTCGGCAGGAGGGTCCTCCATATGAGCCAGGTTCTGCTCAAAGTTTCTTCCTGTTCAAAGGGAGTTTTTTCTTGCCACTGTCACCTTAAGTGCTGATCTGGGGTCAGGCTCTGGGTCTCTATGAAGCGCTTTGAGACAGTTTTGATTGTGGAAGGAGCTATAGAAATAAAATTGAATTGAATACAAGTGAATCCATAAATAGCTATGACCCTAGTTCTTTAATGAAAATGTTACTGTTGTAAATGATGGTGTGGCTGATCTGAGAGTAACTGGAACATATTGAGAATCTTTACTGAATGCTTTTTTTTGCAGGTTTATTCTCAAGGCGTTAGGCTTAGGGTGAATGTGCTCCAGCTGATTTGACTGAGCAAACATCAAAGCTGCCACAAAAAGGCCTTACTTGAAGTAGTATTGTGCTTTACATCAGCTGACATCAGGAGGGTGTGAAAATGTCACAGGTGATTACTTTTATTAAGTGTTTTTTTTTCTGTCATAGTGTGGGTCAGTGTAAGGAGGTGGACAATGCTGCGAGGACACGGCACGCCCCAATGTCTCCCTCGGATTTTCTGGACAAACTGATGGGGAGGACATCTGGATATGATGCCAGGATAAGGCCGAACTTTAAAGGTATCGACTCAGCTGTCTATGTCTGTCTGTGTGTTCCCTACAGGGACGTGTTTGAGCACTTGGATGATCATATTAATTAAGAACAGGTCACGTTCTAAAATCGACAAGGTGTAGACAATTACATGCGTGCCCTATAAATGGCTGCGTGAAGTCACGCATAACTGGGGGGTGCTCTTCCTGAAGTACACGATCATCTCCTTGGTTTTCTTCATGTTGATGTGGAGGTTGTTATGCAGCCCTCCAGATGTTCCACCTCCTTCCTATATTCGGATTCATCATTGTTGGTGATGCATCCCACCACTGCTGTGTCATCCGCAAACTTCACTGTCTGACAGCTTGGGTTCTTTGCGGAGCAGTCAAATGTCAGTAGGGTGAACAGGAGGTGGCTTAGCATGCAGCCCTGAGGGGAACCAGTGCTGAGAGTGACGGGGGAGGAGGAGATGTTGTGGATTCTTACAGTCTGTGGTCTGTTGGTTAAACAGTCCAGCACCCAGTTGCAGAGGGAGCTGCTCAGTCCCAGTGTGTTGAGTTTCTGCACCAGGGTGTAAAGGATGATGATATTGAATGCAGAAATGAAGAGCAGGCGCACGTAAGAGTCCTTGCTCTCCAGGTGGGTGAGGGCTGTGTGGACCACTGATGAGATGATAAAGGTCCACTGTGACGATGGAGGGCCATAATTAGCCTCTCAAAGCACTTAGTGACTATCGGGGCGAGGGCCACTAGCCGATAGTCATTCAGGCCTGTCGCTGTGGAGCTTTTGGGGATTGGGATGATTGGGATGATGGGAGATGAAGCTGAGGACAGACGATGAGTATTCCTCTAGGTCCACCTCTCCCTCTCTTGTAGCAGCCTCTCTGGAAACATGCCAGTCTGAAAACAGTCCTGAAGCACAGACGTAGTGTCACGGGGCCACACGGTGACAGTTTTCTGCTATCCCAAACACAATGCAAAAATCACATGAGTCTTTAAGGAAGAACCAAGTACTGTAGCTTCACAAATTATTCAGAATCTGTCATTCAGAATCAAAAATAAAAGTGGCTATACAAAGTCTCTCTTTGGTTGAATTAGTCAGGCATATGTGTTTTTTATGCCGGCAATAGCCATGGACATTTATGTTGACGGGTTGTCTGTCCATCAGCCCATCCTGTTCTCGTTAATACGATATGTCAGCATATCAAATTTGGCACAAACATCCACTTGAAGAATTCATATGCTAATTATGACAATATTTCACACAAATAGTATAAATAAATATAGTAGGATATAAATATAGTAGGATGTTACATCATAATGTTCTGCAAAAAACACTTTTCTGGTCATTATTAAACTCCATAACTCAGGAACAGGAGGACAGATTGTGACAATAGTTCACATTTGGTCAGACACTAAATATGTGGTAATTGCATAGATCAGCAGCTGAATCTGTGGCGATTGTGTAGATCAGC
>JBBMJY010000020.1:26377400-26391979 GCA_037833715.1 Toxotes lorentzi
GTGTGTGTGTGTGTGTGTGTGTGTGTGTGTGTGTGTGTGTGTGTGTGTGTGTGTGTGTGTGTGTGTGTGTGTTTAGAGGTTAGGAGGTTTCTCATGTTTCCAGTGCTTAACAGAGCTTTGCACTCTGGTATGTTACACATGTCTGAACAAGTCATCATAAAGCAATGAGGTTACATCATTTTGACGCCACAGACTTGTGGCATATCACAGAGAGTGGCACAACCATGCGTGTGTGTCTGTAGGGCAGCAGCTGCAGCCCTAAAATAATGTCTGTTATTATTCCACTAGCTTTCTGAATAGACTTTTTAAAGATCCCACATGATTCCAGTCCAAGTAGCAGATTATCTACATTTCCACATTCACTTACAGGGTAGTTTTAGGAGGTGGAAGTAAATATGCCTCAACTAAGCGAAGGGTCTTGAAAGACAGAAGGGGTTATATCTAATTGTAAAATATGTCAGTGTTTGTGTATTATACTCCTAATCTTTTCTGAACATTTTGAATATTTGGTCATGATCACTGAACATGATTTAATGGCATATCTGTGTGTTCACAGGTCTCTTATGTCAAGGCCATAGACATCTGGATGGCGGTGTGTCTGCTCTTTGTCTTCTCTGCACTGTTGGAGTATGCAGCTGTTAACTTTGTGTCAAGGCAACATAAAGAGTTGCTGCGATTTAGACGGCATCATAAAAACAAGTGCAAGGTACAGAAAAATCCTACAATGAACAACACAACACTGCATGATTCAGTGTGATCAGACAAAACATAATTACAACTCTTCCTGCTATCTTTACTTGCACACAGGTACACATACAGACTACTGAACTTCTTTTGTGAAGAGTATTTTGGCTCTCTAATCTCTGGTTTGAGGCTGCTGCCTTGTGGTGACATGTTGCTATTGCAATGTGCTAATCAGAGGAGTAGCGTCAGGGGAAGAGGGGGGTAAAGAAAAAAACCACAATGTTAGCAACAGTAATGTTGAAAACACCATAGCTGTTGTGTGACAGTAGATAGAAAGTGTCGGTGCATCTGACTGTGCATGTTTGAGTCTCCTGAAACACCACATCTCACTGACTGTATTGGTGCATGATACAGCATGGCTGTAACTGCATCTATGTGATTTTATGATTTTACACTATTGTGTAAGTTCTCTGACAGAAGGCCATCCAAACAGAGGATGAGTCTGTTGTCAGTGCATGATTAGGATCTCAGAGGATTGGGAAAGGATCAACTCAGCATTCAGTCAACTCCCATACACAAACAGCATTTACTTGAAAGAAAGCTGTGATAATTTTAAATTTTATAATTTTAAATTGTAAATGAATTTCAAAGAGGTTACTCAGCAAAAAAAAAAAAAAAAGGGGGGGGGGGTTTAAACTGATTATTAAACTGATTATTAAGTTTCTCCCCTGTTTAAATGGATGTGAAACATATAGGCTAAAATATCTGTAAGAAATACCACGTTTGCAGATACATACAAAAAATCGATAACTAAATTTACAATGTTCTTCCAACTGCACGACATTTGCTATGTTTTGCTTTTCACATAAGACCTGTGCTGATCTGACTATAATTTCCAAAAATTGGTCAGAATATAACTGACTTTATGTAGTGGACATAATCATGAAATGTGTTCAAACAACTACAGCATATAGTATCTTGTACAGATCTTGACCCCATGTAACAGCCCTGTCTGGTAAGGAATAAGGTTCTGTGGGATTTAGGTGTCAGCCCTGTGTTTGTAGATTGTTTGTGAATATGTCTGAACATATTTGGCAGTAGCGAGAACTGCTGATGTTGCGATACATTGTTGTAACTCCGTTAAAAGTAGAAAGTGGTGAAAAGAAGAGCTGCAGTTTTATTGGACTGAAAGCTAATGATCATCTTTAATGAGATGGAATATATGTAGACGTATACAGGGTGATACATTAACAAAAACACAATGTAACCAAGAAGCACAAAAGCACAAAATGCTTTTTTAAGTTTTGTTAAGTTTTGGCCGATATGAAAAAATAGTAGAATACAAAGGAACACGTACCTTGATCTGCAACACAGCAACATATGAAAGAACATCTTTAGCTGATAAAGGTTTAACTTTGACATGGATGTTTTCAACATGCATTAGTTTATATCATCTGTCAGTTGTTCTGTAAAGGTAGCTTAATTTAAAAATTTAAAAATTTGGACCCACCCAAAGCAAATGTAACTGACAGCCTCTTCATTTAAACATCTGACTAATACGTTGACTGAATCAATGAGTGTCCCAACCCTGTTTTTGGATGCTATTTGTTTTGTTTTTTTTCTTTGGTTTCTGTCTGGTGTGCATGCTGACGATTGGTAGAACAGTGGAGGTGCAGTTGACCCAGGGGAGCTAGCTGATTCCCTTCGTCGTGTTAACACTGACAACGGCCTCAAACCATCAGACCCTCTCTATGGATCTATGACCAACATCTACACCAGCAGGGTAATTGCACAGTACATTTATGTGCGTGTGTGTGTCTGTGTGTGTGTTTGGGGGCTTTTATTATTTATGTTGTGGGAGCATTAAGCTGTTTACACAGTCACAGTTTGGTATCTTGACTTCATTTTGGGGACAAAAATCAAGCCCCCATAATGTAAATCATTCAGTTTTAGAGTGGAGATTAGGTTTAAGGCTTGAGTACGATTTAGGTTAAGGTTAGGATTAGGTTTGGATTAGGTTTGGATTAGGTAGTAGCGTGTGTGTGTGTGTGTGTGTGTGCGTGCGCAAGCGTGTGCGCGCGTGTGTGCGTGCGTGTGTGCATGAATGCATGAGTTTATTTTACTATGTCACTTGCACGACCCAATCAGTCTGTTCTTGTCAGTCAGTCCTTCTGCATCAGTTTGCGCTTAATCTTCTAGTTTAGCAAACAGGTGGGATGCTAGGTACATGGTGACTGTCATAATGATTTTAACTATAATAACAATAAAGATTTAAAAAGAGAAAAAGAAATAAATAAAAATAAAAGCGTTTTCAACATACAGAGTTGAATAAAACGGACAGACAGAATAAACATTTGCTAAATCCAGATAGAGCTTCTTTGTAACGGTATCATAGATAGATAAACTTTATTAATCCCATAGGGAAATCAGTTTGTCATAGCAGCACCTATTTACATGTGGATAAAAGTTCAGGTGGAATGAACACTCAGAGTAAAACAGCTTTGGTACACACAGACTGGCATGGGGATTATCTCACCCATCAACACTATGAAACACAAGCATGTATGGTACGTTTGTTATTGTAGTAATGGGAACTTAGAAAAGTTAGCCTCTGTATCTTTTCTGCAAAGCAGTTATTTTTTGGTTCCTGAATAACAAGTAAATTAGTTCTGCCCACCGTTTCAATCTATTAGTAACATTATTATCATAGTTCACATAGTGTCAAATATTAAATGAAAGCAACTTTCCAACTGATGCCACATCATCAGCAATAGCACAGTATGCAGTGCTGGAACACCATCAAATGCTGTCAATCATTTTGAAACCACAGATTTCTGGTAAAAGGTCCTTTAAAAACCCATATCTGTAGTGATCAGTGAGGATGGTAAACAGGCAGAGGTTGGTACTTTTTTGAATTTGATAAACATGTAGTCCTGATAAGTATGAAGATCACTAGGTCCCATTGTTGTATGACACTCAGTGCATTTCAGCTTGAGCACTCAATAGAATAATCATGCGCACATCAATTTTTGCGCATAACAAAACTAAAACATTCAGGTTTTTGTTTTTAAGTAAAAAGAAAAAGGCCTTCAAAAAGTATTTTCTGGAACAGTGTTTTAATGGACCATAGATTAGCGGCATCCAACAGGTAGAGGCCATAGTATAGACTATGAAAGAGAATATTTTTCATTTCTTTTTTCTATGTTTTTTTCTGTTTCTATTCTTATTCCTTATCATCTCCTCTGGGGACACCTTTACCCTTAAGGTGCAGTGCTGCCAGATCATACCGAAACACTCAAGCAGTGAGCAAATAGAACATTCACAGTTTGCACAATCCCATTAAAATTCATGCATATTTTTTGTAAATGCTTGAAGATCCAATTATCATTAAAGCAAATGTCATGCAAAAGAGCCACTAAGAACAAATGGAATGGTCAAAGTAGTCATATTGACATGTAAGATGTGTTGACTGATTCACCAACATCAACCCGTGCACCAAGTAACATGCAAGAAAACATTCCTCAGCTATTGGAGATGAGAGTTTGCTGAGCTACGTTTTCACAGCCTGTTAGATGAGCTTGACTCTGCCTGCACTAAAACTGTTCCTCTGAATGGATGTTCCCAATGAGGCTTCATTTGCTTGGCACAAATAAGTAAATGATGTATGTAAACTTTGCCACTGTAGGAACAGTGATTACGTAACCTTCAAAACCAGCCACAACTTAACTGTGCGTGTGCATGCTCATAGGTGGAGTCATAGTCGTGCTCCAGTGCCTAAACAAATTGCATATTAAATCATTTTAATGTGCACAAGATATATAGTGGATTGTAACATTCTGACACAGTGAATGGGCATTGAGTCACTCTTCATCTCTACCAAAACTTTGTACAGGTGTTTGAACATGAATGTTTCATCTTTTCTGACTGATTAAATCTTTGAAGCTAAATACAGAGCATAATTTATAACACACAGTGTCTTCAGAAAGTATTCAGACCCCTTCACTTTTTGCACACTTTATTGTGTGATTTAATTTTAAATTGATGCGTCGTTTTGCCCATCAATAAACACTCAATAACACACAATGACAAAGTGAAAATGTGTTTTATGAATTTTTTCCAGCTTTGTTAAAAATCCCAAACTGAAATTCAATTCAATTCAATTCAATTTTATTTATATAGCTCCTTCCACAATCAAATTGTCTCAAAGCGCTTCACAGAGACCCAGAGCCTGACCCCAGAGCAAGCACTTAGGGTGACAGAAATCTCTCTCTGTGAATGGTGTGTAATGGTGTGATAAGGCAACATCAAGTGTTGACACAGAAAATAACTCCTGTGGACATAACTAGATCTACCGTTAGCGCCAGACCAGGTCCAGTTGTGTCCCATGTTATCATCTACACTGATGTTAAAGTCACTATAAATCAAAATAAAATCTAAGGAAATTTGGGACAGTAGATCAGTGAATTCATCAATAAAAGCTTTGGTTGTTCATAGTCGATACACTATGATTAATAAGACAGGAGTTGTCTATTTCAATGTAAGTGCACAATAGTCAAAAGAAGTGATCTCACCAAAAGTAAGCTGTGTGCATGAAACATCAAAGAACAGTTTCAGGTTTCACTTAAAAATAGGAAGTCTAAATGCAGATGTCACTTTAGTCACCCTTCCTGTTCAAACAGTTGGTTAAGCAGTCACAGAATCAACTGAGCCTGCTCAGCATTTTTATACCTGTCACAGAGCATGATTGGATGTTAACGCTTAATCGTGCCATGCAGTTCACCTGTGTGGAAGCACCTTCAGGTTTTTCCTTCATTTGTCACAACTCTGTATAGATTTACAATCAGATTAATGTCAAAGTGGTCTGAGGGAAAGCACCTAGAAGAGCCCAAAGACACTTGTTCCTTATTATTCAGCCAAGACAACGCGGTATTGGCTTCAGGACAACTGTTTGACTGTCCCTGAAACCTGAAGATGGCTGTTCACAGATTCTTCCCATCCAGTCTGACAGAGCAAATGAGAATGTGCCTGGAAAAATGGGGAAAACAATGCCCAAATGCAGGTGTGCGTGAGACTTAACCAAGAAGACTTGAAGTGGTAACTGCAGCCAGTAGGGCTTGTACAAAGTACTGAATTAAGGGTCAGAATACTTTTGTAAATGAGAGATTTCAGTTTTTATTTCTCATAAATTTGCCAAAGTTTCTCAAAACATGTTTTCATTTTGTCAGTTATTGAGTGTATATTGGTGTGCCACTGTATCTGTGGAAACTTCTGAGGGATCACAGTTATGTATAGTTATGAAATAAAATGAAATTAATAATTTCTACACTACCCAGTCCAATCCAAGGCCAGCATTTTTTCAACAAAGCAGTATGTCAGTTTAACCTTCATCTGTGCCTCCTTCAAGAGCCCATCAGGGGCAAGCGCAGGTGGTGAAGACCAGAATAAATGAGCTCTTATCTGATCTGTAACGATCCCTCCTCCTCTTTGTCTCTACAACAGGATGGGGAAGTACATGAGAGCAGGCTGACCACCACAACTGCTGTGACCTCCACACCCAGCAACAGCAAAGATTCGAAGGTCAGCTCCAACAATACCGCAACTGTTCCGAACACCCAAGGAGCCACAGCAAGCACTACCCAGAATCCAGCTGGAGCAGCAGCTGGTGGAGGGAGTAAAAGCACTGAAGAGATGAGGAAGTTATTTATCGACAGAGCCAAAAAGATTGACACTGTGTCGAGGGCTGGCTTCCCTCTGGCCTTTCTCTTCTTCAATATATTCTACTGGGTCCTTTATAAGATACTTCGACATGAAGATGTACATAAGCAATAGAGAAAGAAAGAGCATAGATTATTCACATATATGTGACACACACACACACAGCCTTGTATTGCTAATCATATAAGGATACTTCATCAGCTACCGTTTATTTCCCTTAATTCTGATCTTACCCTGACCTTGAGGACCATTCAGATTGACCTCACAAAAGTCCTGTTTGCTTTGCTTAATCCGAACCAAGGTGGGTATTGACCATGTCCATGTGGTGCACTGATACTAGAGAGTTACAGTTAGATACAGATTTCCCCTGCTATAGACGGAGCTCTGTTTCTCAGGCAAAATCCATTTATAACTGGTTTAGGACTAGAACAGAGGTCAGAGTGGCCATATCAGTCACAGCATATGCTCATATCATATCACACGCACATTATAATTATTTAGTTATTTTGTAAATTTCGAAATAAATAAATCTCAGGATTAAGTGTTGTAAAGGACTGAATTGAATCACCATAAAGACACATATTTTCTCAGTTTTGAGTGTCCCTCACTTTACTCTGAATAACTAGCTCAGTTATTTTTGTGAGTGTAAATACGTGCAAATACATATTTGTTAGCACTATTGATAAAGTAAGACCAATCAATATAACTTGGTCAATCACAACAAATTACAAAAAAGAAGAAAACGTCTTCATTTTTTAGCAAATCTCATTGTTCTGGTTACTTACTGAACAGCAAGTGTGTGAGAGCTCTTTAAATGACCTGTTGGTTTGTGGAATGGTAAAATATGTGCATTTACAGAAATAGTATATTTATAACAGTATCAGCAATGACTAATTTATGAGTGAAATGATGCTTACAGCAGACAAATTTAAACCAAGGTCTGTAGATGTTTGGTGCCCTGTGGAAGCATCTCATTGGCATACTAATGTATGAGATTCATACTTCATACTTCATCAGCCCAAAGCCTGACCCTAGCCCTGTAAACCCATCCATAGTAATGTTTATGACTCTGCAACCCTAACCCTTACCCCTGAACCCAAACTGAAATGTGGGAGACAGGGTGCAGGGTCATTTCTGTTCAGTGGACGATGTGGATGTGGATCAGATTGTACAATAGTTTAAATACTGGATTTAAAAAATGGATAGATGAAGGACAAACACGGTCAGTCAACTGAAATAGTTCCACAGTTAAATAGAGCAGCAGTGGTAAATAACCTTTTATTGAGGTCATTAAAATGAAAAAGGAGCATTCTCCACCACAGAGCATAAATGTGATCAGTATGTTTCACTACACTTGGAGCCAGTTCTTTTACTTGTTCCGTTTCTTTACAAAACTTAACCAGGTCATGCTTTGACCAGTTAGCGCTGCTGTGGAGAGCAACAGGGGGCTGAAACCACACACTGTTACATGATGTATCATTGCTTTATGAAACCATAAACCAACAAACCAAGTGTACATCATTTCATTGGAATCTCGTTGTGTTTTCTAGGAGACAGCTTGGGTCCAACTTTAATATCTGTCAGCTGTTAACGTGAGCTGATACAAAAACATCCAGAGTGTTTGTGTTTGAAACAATGGAGCAGTCTGTTGCTGCAGTATTACACGATGTTACGATACTACATGTTGTTGTGAGACTTGCTTGAGACATGCTATCTGCCATAGTGATCACAGTGATATGACGGTCGCTGTTTCAGGCCTCTACAAGTTGATTTACATACCTTAGGGAAATCTTGATTTCTGCCTGAAAGAAGGAAAATCACACTCAAAGGTCTAAAATGATTTGGTCATGTAAAGTATTCAGAACATGGTTAAAGAATATATTTTTTTTAAAAAAACCAGTGCAACACTTTGTCATCTAGAATTCCTGCTGTGAATTGTTTCCTAAGTCATTAGTTAGTCATGGGGCCACAAAACAATGCAACAGCCTGCTTTGATAGTCATTCATGATTTTCACTACATGCAACTAGAATATGCAAAAGCACAGGTTGGTCATGTGAAAGAATAAATTTTCCCTCTCAAAGACTAGAAGCTTTCTACTACTCATTTGTGTCCTGGAAAGATGTTCAGTTAGCTGGTTAAAATGAAAGCCCTTATCTACACCCCTTCTTCCCCTTTTTATAAGTGCTATATGAAGACAACTGGACTTGCTTGAGGTTCTTGAAGGCATTTCACCATCATCCGAAAGCCTTCCTCAATTTTAAGTGACTGATGACACACAGTTTTGCCCTCCCCTTGAGTGAGTCTAATGAAAATAACTTGCTTCTTCCATTTGTCAAAACATTGCTGTTGTTCACTGCCAAGCTCCCACAGAAAACCTGTTTAAATTCAAAGTTAACCTGCATCTAGATGTTTCACATTTAATGTTCACTGATTTTGCTACTATTTCTCTCTCTTAAAAAAAAGCAAGTAGTAGCAGACTTTCAATACTCTGAGCTACACACCTTTATCCAAATTCCATACTATGCACTGATAGTATGCATATGTACTATTTACAGTGATAACTGTTAGAGTACATGTCTAGTTAATATACAAGAAATCAGTGTACCCTTTTCTTCTGGCATGAAATTGCACAATACCTGCGCCAACAGATGTTAATCACACTGTGACTGCCAGTTAAACTTCAGATCTGCCGTGAAATTTCTCTTCATCATCCTTCATTTTTGCAGCAGTGTATATAAATAATCTGGCAGATTTTTTATGTTTTGACTGTTTTTGTGCATACTTCATTTTCTTGTACTGCGATGCTATCACATTAACAGGTCATATGAGCAGATCCTCTCTGAAATTGTCCTGTATCTTTATAGACTACATGAAAACCAATTTGATTGATGCTTAATGCTTAATAAGCATCATTGCTTTTATAGTTATGTTAATTTTGTGTTTTAATGTATTTTAAAGTGCAGATCTGAAAAGTCTGGACTTCATTACCACACAACGGTAACTATCTCAAGCAGGTTTCCAGGTGATTTCCAGAAAGTAAAATGAATGCAGGTCAGCTGCTGCCTGTAAGGAAAACACATTTGACGTCTCAGACCTATGTGGTAAATGGTTGGCAGTTATTTTAGGTCTTACATTCCAGTGGCTCATTCACACAGGTGTTTTCACAGTCACTTCGAGCTCTCCTCAGGACTATATGGGCATGTACAGACTGTGTTTGACTGGCATCTTCCTCACTGTTTTCTCAGCTATAGTGAGAAACCTTACACCACTGCGAATCTGACTGATGTGTGTGCAGTAGTTTGGTGACCTCATGTAACTCAATAACCTGCAATGAGATTTAGTCATCCAGAAGAACTGAAAACACCTGTGTGAGTGTGTTTCATTTTTCTACTCTAGGCCTTGTGTTGTGTTTGTGTTGCCTTTTGACTTGTGTTACGACTGTCAATGCCAGTCTTCTCCACAACCTTTCATGGTAGGTTGAAGATTATTGATTTTGTACCAAATAAAAAATAAAAATAAAAATTTAATATAAAATTTTAAAGCCATACATGTATCAGTCATGAAACCGTGTGGGCTGATGTTCTCCTTTTTATCCCTAAGTTTTGTTTTTTCTGTTGCGGTTCAGAAGAGGCAGCCCATGATTTTCTGCTACTATACTTTTGTATGTAATATGCCTTCTTTTGCTATTTTCACAGAGAAACTGAATTTTGGTGATGATGTAATGTGCTGA
Organism: Toxotes lorentzi; assembly: GCA_037833715.1. NCBI lineage: Eukaryota > Metazoa > Chordata > Actinopteri > Toxotidae > Toxotes > Toxotes lorentzi. Next base: position 26,387,531 of record JBBMJY010000020.1, read on the forward strand.
TTGGCTCATAAATGAGTACTACAACTTTACAGCCAAAACCTCATAGGTATTGGAGCCTTGGCTTCTGCCTCTAGATTTCACTGTATTTTTCAGTATACTGTATGTAAAAATATACACAAAAGCCCAAAGATGTTTCACCATATTTTATCTGAGCCATTGGAATTTCATGTCATGTCATCATCTGCCACTTATCTGGGTCCGGGCCCAGGCAACTGCCGCCCAGCCCACATAATGCACAGTGCTACCCGGAGTGGGGCTTAAACCCACGACCCAAAGATAGTCTCGTGCTCTACCAACTGAGCTAACCAGGTGGCACCATTGGAGTTTCATGAATTTGAAGTTTTATTTGTCTTTATTATTATGTTGTGGTTCAAATGTAGTGAAAGCATGTTGATTTGTGGAGAATATTTTGTTTGTATTTTGTACATACCACAGTTCATCACAGCGTAAAACCACCTTGGGAAATCTGTCATGGGAAACCTGGAAGAAGCTGACTACAGTTATATCATAGCTAGACTATATTGTGTACTTAAACCATTTTTAATTTCAGAGGTTTTATTTCATCAAGCTAAGATACACATTTTTTAACTGTCATATGAATACTTACTCCATGTTGTTCTCCTTTACAGTTAAGCGTCACATATCTTTCAATACAAAATAACAAATGAGTAATTAACTGTATACATTTGTAGAGTACAGAGTTGAGAGCACACTCACTTTTTTTGTAAAATAAGATTTGCATATTTTATGTTGTTCTAAATAACTCTGTTGGATTGAAATAAACTTGGTAGCCACTTATCAACTTGTCCCATTTTTTTCTTACGTCAGCCTCAATAAGCCATGTAACGCTTCCTTGCCTAATGGCACAAGACAAGTGCTACACTGGGTCCAGCAAGTCATAGCTCAATCTACTGTTATATTTGATCCGTTTTCCTTTATATTTTTAATCTGAAAGGGACATCAGCACTTTTCTTGCATATGACTCGTCACAATGGGCCTTACTGTTAAAACTGATTTACCTAGCTATTACTGAAGTGAGATTGTAATGCCAAGTTTAACAACTGAAAATGCATTGCTGCACAAGGGACCCTCATTGCACAGGAATCTGACTCCTGTTGTCAACAGCTTTCATTGTACCTACATGCTAATGCATGTAGGTATAGTGCTGGTTTTGCCAAACATCAGCCATTTTGCCTCATGTGACAGTTGACCCTCAAGGAACGTTCCCTGAGAGTTACATTAAGCTTATATTTTTGCAACTTTTAGAAACCTTCTCTAACATTAAAAATGTGCTCACCCTCTTGGCACCACAAAAATAGAGGCATAACAATGTGGCATGTTTTCCATTTAAAGTCACAGAGGACAACAGTTCCCCCATCCACAGGGCAGAAGGGCTCACTGAATGGTTTGATGAGTATGAACTTCATGTAAATCAAATGCTGTGGCCTTCACAGTCACCACATATCGACCCAATTGAACATCTATGGGAGATTTAGAACCAACTTGTTAGACATTTCTCTCTACCACCATCATCCAGTCCAGAGACTCATGGTGGCCAAACACCTGACTAAGACACTTTATGCTGGTAATTCTTTTAATTTGTCATCCATCTGCACATTGTACTCGCCTGGCACAGGAAGTCAATCCTCTGCCAGGCCTCTTGATCAATGCAGCCTGTGTTGATTGGCCTCTTCAGGTCATGGCCAATCTCAGAAACTTGATGGGTGACAGTTCTGAGCATGTAGGAAGGAAATAAGATAAAGAGAGCAAGGGAAGGAAGGGCGTAAACAAGAAGGACGAGGGAAGTATAAAGGTATTCCTGAAGCTGGATATTACATTCTGCTAAGCTTAAATAGTGGGTTATTTCTTTTTTACAAAAACTTGTTCTTTCCAAGTATTATTAGTATTTTTCCATGCTTGGTTATAGCTGGTTAAGCTTTTGGTTTCCATTCATTGCAACACAGTGTGAAAATTACTCTCCAGAGACCTGGTATAATGTATCACTGAACAGCACTGCATGTTGTGTAACAGCAGTTCCACAGAAGACACACAACAGGTTGTGAGAAATGTGAGATTGACAGCCTCTTAAAAAGTTACTGTCCAGGTTTTTTCTTCATGTCAATCAATAAGGATTCTAATACAAATAGTGACGTGTGTAGAGCTCAAGTGTGTATATGAAAGTAAGAGTGTGAGTATGAGTAAGAGAAGGTGTAAATGAAGTGAGAGGCGGCAGGAGGGCAGGTACAACAAGCTGCATAAAACCTGTAATTATTCACGGAGTTTACTTAACCTTTCACTACCTCTCTCTCTCTCTCTCTCTCTCTCTGACACACACACAGTGTTTGGATAGACTGATAAGCTGAGAGAGAGAGGGAGAGAGAGAGTAGAAGAGAGAGAGAGGGAGGGTAAAGTAAAACAGCCCAGCTAAAAGAGTGAAAACACAGTGTGAGAAAGCCTCTGACTGTGTTACAGGGAGCAGATAGGTGCATAAACACACAGAGGAGGACTGAAAAAGATTATGTCTCTTAATGGGAAGGTGGCTCTGGTGACCGGGGGGGCTCAGGGCATTGGGAGAGCTGCAGTCCAGTCACTGTTGGAGAGCTCAGCCAAGGTCAGTACTGCTCTGTCCAAATGAACTTCATTGCGTCAACAGAACTAAGTTTTACTGCTTTTTTTCAGTTACTGTCTTACTTTGTAAATGTCTTGGTTAAAATGCTCAACTTAACTAAAATGCTTTAACTTTACTGCTTTGCTTATTTTTTTGAATCAGGTTCCCTGATCCAACTGTACATTAAACAGCTCAGCTATAACACTACTTGACTGTTACTAACTCTGGCCAAACACAACCTATTTTGACCCCACGGTTTTCTGTCTGCAGCTTCATTAATCCAACTTAAATAGACTGACTTTACCCCAGAACTGCTTTAGGTTGCTGTCAGCACTGCTGTTTTCCTGCTTTGAATGTTTTTGAAATGGGGTAACTTAACATGGGTAACTTGGATGGGTAATTTAACATGCAATATAGTAAGAACAGTGGGAAAGCATGAAAAAGCACATTTCAAATGCAAAGCAAACAGGCTTCTTTCAAACCCTGTAAAATGAGGCTAATTGTGGCACAGCACTACGATGAACAGGTCAGTATTCTTTTTCTTTTTGTCCCCCATCAGATCAGTGCGCTACTTACTGCGCTGTTCACAACCACACTTGTCAAACAAAGTGTCTAGATCAGTTCAGTGATAAGAAGTAAGCCATGCACTATAACCAGAATATTCTCTGCTTTCATGTAGCACTAAAGAGGTAAATGGTAAACACATTTATATAAAACTTTTCTAGTCTTATTGACCAATCACAGTGCTTTACACTGCAAGTTACATTCACCGTATATTGTTCAGTATATTGCTCAATTATTTTGGAGTTCAGTATATTGCCCAAATGGACTGGAAGAGCCAAGTAATCAAACCACCAACCTTCTGATTAGTGGACGACCCACTCTGCCTCTTGAGCCACAGCTGCCCAGAGACATAAATTAAAATAAATTCACAAGATTATTCTGCAGAAATGGATGCAAACTTTAGACCCTAACATCGTCCAGCCCTGCAGTGTGCCTCTGTGGGTGAATCTAAAGTCCAACTGATGAGTTTTGTCCTGCAGGTAGCTGTGGTTGACCTGAACAAGACATGCGGTGAAGAGTGCAAGACACAGCTGGATGCAGAGTTTGGAGAGGGCAACTGCACCTTTATTCAATGCGATGTGTCCAATGGAGATGCACTGAGAGGTAACACTGCCTGTGCGACTGTTATTCAAGAGATAACTGAGCAACGTCTTTTACATCACTTGTTACTTTATGAGTGACACAGTACGAAAACTTTAGAGATCAGCTTTCACCCGCATAGCTGGTTGATTTATTGGCAGCTATCCAGACTGTTGCATAATGTAATAATCATTTACTATGACTCCTTATGCAGGCTGCAGAGTATTACTGTGCACAAGAAGGCTGTACTCATTTTAAAGTTCCTCAAGATGAATGAGGAAGTAGCCTCAAAAAGCAAAAACCATTTTTAGTAGGTGTAAATGAAGTGAGACTCACTGTCACTGCTCTCTGAGTTCACAGCTGTAGTTAGTGGGTGTTAAAGAGTAGCTGGTTCAGTCAAGCAGGCTGCAAAAGAGGATCTGTCACATTTGTTAAAAGTAGGTTAGTTTAACGGTCCAGCTAAAACTGAGCTTGTCTAGTCTTGTTTTGTAGTGGCATGATCATTTATTTGGCTGTATTTCAGTTTCAGGTTTAAAATGCCTGCTTACTGCACCCCATGTGCAGTATACTGTTCTACTCTACTGTTCTTCACTTACCTTCTCCTGTTCAGCAGACCTGACAATGCTGGTTTGTGTGTGTGTGTGTGTGTGTGTGTGTGTGTGTGTGTGTGTGTGTGTGTGTGTGTGTGTGTGTGTGTG
>JBBMJY010000020.1:26413373-26446572 GCA_037833715.1 Toxotes lorentzi
TCTTATATATACTGATGAGATGATGTGGAACAGCTTCTCAATTTGGGCGACAGAGACGCTTTCTTCCATTGAGTGTATAAAGATTACAACCCACAAATTGCCACTTGTGACTATAATTTGTATTATTATGATTATTATTGTTGTTATTATTTGTAGTTGTCTTATGCTGTGTCTCAAATTGATGTGAGCTCTATATATAGTATACAATATATATAGTATACTACAAGTATCTACAAAAAAGCCTTTTTGGAATATACAGGTAACCATGATGGTTTTCAGCAAATTTGCTTAATGTAAAAATAATAGAATTTATTGGATTTTGACTCCATCAGCACCAAATTGGGCATACATCCTAGCAAGACTGAGATACATAATTCTAAAATTTACCCACAATCAAGTAAAATTTCAATTCGAGGGGTGGAGCTTAGTGATTATTGGCCAGTAGTGACTTCTGGGTAGATGTCTTCAGGCCATGATTGGGAACACATTCACAAAAGAATTTTAAGCCCAAACCATAGGGAGTGCCACAAATTCCCCAATTCTGTATCTGAAAATCTAATGTGTAATCTAAATCTGTAATCTAAATGCTGGTCTTCTAACATTGTCCACTGCTATCCCTGTTTGTATCATATTTTATATGCTGCATGTCCCTCTCCTCCTCTCCTCTATTCCCAGCTTTTCTGTCTTCCTCCTCTTCCTCCTTTCACCCAGCCTGGCCCTCGGCAGGAGGGTCCCCCATATGAGCCAGGTTCTGCTCAAGGTTCTTCCTGTTAAAAGGGAGTTTTTCCTTGCCGCTGTCGCCCTAAGTGCTTGCTCTGGGGTCAGGCTCCGGGTCTCTGTGAAGCACTTTGAGACAATTTGATTGTGGAAGGCGCTATATAAATAAAATTGAAAAAATTGAATTGAAAAACCAAGTGGACAGACGTTCACCAAAACTGGTGTGCATGCTCTGGGGGCAAGTATTACCAAACAGTAACCAAATTCTGAAGTGCCATATTGATTGGTGAAAGTGGACATCATTTTATTAAAATCTGATGAAGGGGGCAGAAATGGCGGAAGTCATGCAGGCTTTGTGGCAATGAAACAAGTATGTGTGTGTCTCATTCCTTCTTTAAACAGAGTCAAAATAGCTGAAGTGACTTTGCTCGGCTTTGTCAAGCCTGAAACTTTCAGCCGTTGCTGCTCACAGCTTTCATTTTGAGCAAGGGCACTACTTCCTTCTGTTGAGCAAAAAAAAGGTTAGAAACTATAAATTGCCACTTGCAGTTATGTTTCAAATGTTTTTACTATATCTTAGCTCTTTTGTATCAATTAGAGTTACCAAAATGAAACAAGGTCAAGTCTCACATAAATTTGCAATGGTTCCTTTATTCCAATATTTAGCTTTTGCAACAGTAGAAGAAAGTCATTCAAATTTATATTCTGTATATAGATGCTTTGAAAAATTGTTATGTGAAGAAAAGAGCAAATGACCCACGTATCTCAGGAATGTATCCTCTCACATGATGAATGACGATTTTGTTTGGATAAGTTCTCAGCTAAGTAACAGCTAAGCTAACCAGTCCCAAAAGCTTGTGAGCTTGTAGGAAACTGAATCACAGTCACAAACGTACCACGTTTGTTGGCTCAGTAAATTATAGAGTGGGCCACTTAGCTGAAGCACAGAAAATTATTTCCAGTCCAGTTTTCATTTTTCGTTTCCATCACTACACTACGCTTTTGTTTTTTTCCTTCCTTCCAATGTGTAAACTTTTCCCTTAGACTGTCCTCTTTGTGTGTGTGTGTACGCTTGCATTTGTGTTAGAAAGGGTTGATGCGCAGTCCTGTTCCCAGAGGCGAGAAGGGGTTGACTTTTGCCCACATTAGCGCATCATTAAGTGAGATTGCTGATTTACCATCTTCCAACAAAAACACTGGACCCTGCACATTAAAAACAGAAAAAAACCATGAGAAAAGTCATGTTGTCAAGACATATATCACATATACGGAAACACACACCTGTATTCTGTGTCCAGTGAAACAGGACAGCTGAACATCTGAGTGGCTTGGCAGATTGGACCCTGTCACATAATCAGCTCCACTCAGGACGAACACAGCTGAGAGAGGAAGGAAACATGTTTCACTGGTCATGATTACACATAACATGGACTAACCATCAATAGTCCATTTTGATTATTTATGGAGCATAGCAAGATAATACTTCATTCTGTCTCCTGTGCTCTTTAATTTCTCTTTAATTCATCATAATTCATTTCACCCTTGAAGCCACACTCCATCCAGTCAGAAAGCCTCTCAGATGCACAGTAACCAATCACTAATCATTTTTCACCCAAATTAGTTGTACCTTAAGGCTTGCTGCCTCCAGCTCGTAATGCTGATGTATCAGACCACTACCATCATCAACATCCTGGCTAAGTCTTGGGGTTATGCTGCAGATTCTAGATGAAGTCTACACCAAAATTTAATATATATGTTTTATGAGCACACCATTATTTATTTATAACTACGCTCTCCTGATTAAACTGGGACTAGAAACGTTGTTTTTACCAGAGTCTGTTGGCTGGATTCTCCTCTCCAGGCAGCTGAACTCTTCTCTTTGACACTCTGATGGAGGACTGTTGCAAACAAATACAAGAGTTACATTTGTGCAAACCCAGTGAAGTCTGCGGTCAAGACACCCTAGCATCTTTTAACAAAGCTGCACAGCAGCAGCTACAGTTCCTCCTTGTGGACTTCATATGAGATTCCATTCAGAGTCTTCTCATCCACAGGTCCTTGATACCTCAAAAAGATGTTTTCCTGATTTGTCAATCTGGCAGCATCATGAATATCATTTTCATCACTTGGGTCAACATATTCAGAGACTATTCGGTTGCTCTCAATGTATCACTCTTGTCCTGTGTTGCCTTGGTAACTGGTGTAATAGTGGCCTTAGTTCTTAGAGCTACTGGGCAGTTGAGAGTAGGCCTGATTACACTGGAGATAAGAGGAGGTGATGATTTCCTCAGTATTCTCCTCTTCACCATCTGCCTCTTTACCCTCATTTCATTATTTCCACTAGACAGATGAGGAGGAAGCATAGCTATGTCACCCGAACTACCTCTTATCACATTTGGCCCTATATACACTGTTTCCCATAAAGTTGGAATAAAATATATTTTACCTTTTCTCATGAAATGATTGTGGCAATGTGATTTATTCTTGATAGATAAAGTGTATATCTTCTCAACACTTTATCATTGCACCTGGTCAAAGGTGAATAAAAAGAGGAATAAATGTCTGAAAACAAAATTATTCCAACTTTATGGGCAACAGTGTATGTATATGTGTGTGTGTGTGTGTGTGTGTGTGTGTGTGTGTGTGTGTGTGTGTGTGTGTGTGTGTGTGTGTGACCTACTTGCTGTTACTTTGTGTGCAGGCCCGCCAGGCATCCAGTTCCACAGACAGCTGCTCAATCTTCAGAGGAACACACACCTCCCTCCGCTTCAACAACTGACTGAGAAACACAAAGAAAGACATGGCTTTTAGACTGATTAATTAATCCACTTATGGTAATTATGGTGGTTATCTAAATAAAAGAAATACAGCAGCCAGACACCAGGCATCAAATTAGCATTGCAAAACATAAAGGTCTTTACTAGGGATGCACCGAATATTCGGCGACCGAAAAATTTCGGCCAAAAATGGCCCAAAAGTTTTCGGTTTCTGGCCAAAAGACTTTTATCACCGAAACAACATGGCCAAAACAGGATGTTGTGATGACGCAAGCGAAAACTGCGGCCAGTATGAGGAAGGGCCAACATGTCTGTGGTGTGGACGTATTTCAGTATATCTGAGAAAGACACACGGATAGCAATTTCAAGAAGGGGGTGCATCTGCAAAGAATTTCTCCACGTCGGGTTTGATTTATCAGCTGAAATCCAAACATCTCTATCTCTGTGCTGAATATGAGAGGAAAGCAGCACAGAAAAGGAAAATCCCTCGGAGCATGCCCACTCCGTCTGTGGAGAAGTTAAACATTTTATTTTGAATTTCATTTTATATTGTGCATTGTTGGAATGTGCTAAATAAATATTTTCATAATTTTGTAGTGATTTATTCTTTGAAACATTCATATTAATTTATGCAATCGCAATGCCTAGCAATTTTAGTGAGGTTAGTACACAGTCACAGCAATGGTAATGATAATTGGCATAATTTCTTTCAGTGTTTCGGTTTTCGGCCTTGGTTTCCTCATTTTCGGTTTTCAGTTTCGGCCAAGAATTTTCATTTCGGTGCATCCCTAGTCTTTACTCAACATGTTCTTGTAGACTCATTATATATTTACCACCAGTTTAATCTAGATCAAAAGTACGATACTGAATGTCTGTCTCCCAACTACGAAAGGCACTAGGTGGTGACTTAGCTCATGACCCATTGTTAGAGCAACAGTATGCTCCTGAGTGATAAAATATTGATGTTGTAGGCAACAGCTGCACAGTTAGAGCTCCTAATCTTCCTAATCACTTAGGAAGTGTTTCAAAATTTGATGATTTAAAACTTAAGACCAATCAGTACAAAATATTATGTGGTGGGGGGGGTGTATCTTTAGCCAGCATCACCTATTTTTGACAAAGCACCACAGAAAAGAACAGTTTTGGGTTTATTGCAGCCATGTTCACTAAAGAATTACTAACACATCCACACAGTTGTGTGTTTACCTGGTGTATTCATAGAGTGCAGGTACAATGCTGGAGTACTGTCTTCTAATGGCGAGCAAACCTCCAATATAACCAGATAGAATCAACAGCTCACTGCGGGCTCTACACACACACACACACACACACACACACACAAAGATCTGGATGGTGATAAAGTCTGACAATGTGTGGGAAGTAAAAACAAAATGGAAATAAATGAAAATCAATTTGAACACTAATGCTACGGTAATAAATGGTTTTACTCTGTCAACTTGGCCATAATGAGGCGGTCAGTTCTGATGTAACTCATCAGGTCAAGGACTGGATGAACACTATCCACCGTCCAATCAGATCCAGTCAATTGTTCTGGTGAAGAGGAAAGTTAAAGAAAGCTTCATAAAGACAGAACATTTGATTCTTTTCTTCAGTTTGACACAGAGATTGCAATGAACACTTAAATGGGATCAGCGTTGAGAAGATATTGTTCTAACTGCCTTACTAACTTTTTTGGATATGCATTTATCTTTGGTGTCAACAGCTTTGATAAATGTTTTGATTGGAATTCACTTTATTTTTCATGTCACTCAGTGCAGATTTTGAAGGTCTTCACAAAGACTGGCTTGGAGACTGGTCATTCATAAATTACACTTGTAAACCACAAGCATGTTGGAGAACCATCAAATGGCTGAATTTATCTATGGGTGTATTATATTTATAATAACAGGGGTCTCACTTTTAGAAAAATAGACTCATTGCAAGTGGATGTCATCAGGTCTAGTGCCATGCTCATGTCCAGTTTTGTGTATTTTGGCAAACATTTAAATATTGCCAACTGCTTAATGTTAAAGGTAATTTGAGTGAAGTTGTGTCATGGGCAGATGTTAGGTAGGGAACTACACACAAACACACACTGACACAGACTTGTCATTACCTTTAATGTGATCTATCCCAATCCGAAGTGCATTTTCAGGTTCAGAGCTCAGCAAGTGAAATTTAACTGCGGAAAACAAATCTCCTTCATGCATGGCTGTCTCTGCCAAGGCCTTACACTCCTCTAATGGAGGGAGACCGCACTTGAACGACAAACAACACCATTAATACCATTAACATAAGACATCAAGCCTTCATTCCATTTCATCCAAAACATGTCTTAGTTTTCACTGGAAGATGACCTACTCACCTTTTCATGTAATTGGTTGATTTCACCAGCACTTCCTGGGTAATATGCACACAGCTTAGCCAATAAAATGCAATTGTCTGGAATCATTTGCAGTAGGTCAATTGAGAGTTCCCTAAATTTAAACACAGGAAATATAAACATACAAAGGCTGTACCTTTCAGACAGCCACAGTCCATTACAGAACTCTCTAACTTTAGATCCCTGCTGATCCAAAGTCACTCAGACTGAAGGATGCTGAGGTGACAACTATTATGGTGCGTTCAGACCAAACAAGTGAATTTTTCCTCACATTACTCATGAGAATACTGTCGCTGGACTGTTTTTGGAGTATTTCACAATTCGCAAACATTAGCCCTGAAAAGAGGGGCTTGCCTCCATAGATACCACATACCTTTGCTATGTTTATTTTCACCATCAGCCACTATTGCCGCCTAGTCCCAGACAGCCAGCTGTGCTAATGTTGGCACTAACTGGGGAAGGCAGCTAACGCTAGTGCTAACTCGGCTTATGGGAAAGTACAAGATGGACTAGGTGGAATCAAGTCACAGATACATATTTTCAGAACTTCCTGGTAGTCCTGCAGTCTCACTGATTTTTCTCCAAGCCCTCTCCTTTTTTGTTCCATGAGAGTTGAAATATTTTTAACTCTCATGGACGCATATTCACAGCTCTTCTCACTCTGTATTTAATTGTATCGCGGGAAAAGTTTGCCTTGTGTTTGGTCTTAACATACCCTGAGGCTGTGTATGTAAAATGAAGTGTCCTGCTCCACAGAGGTGACAGGTCTGCCTGTAGTGGTGGTCACTGGGCTTCATCTATGCTCAAAGTACTGTGATTTCAACACATAACGTTCGAAATTAGTCTCATGATGTAAAGTCAATATTGGACTGTAAACCCATTGTTATTACAGCTGGCTTAACACCAAACAAAACATACCATGACAAGACATACCATGTAGGTGTGGTCATGTACTTCCTGGCCAAGAGTTCAAGGCAGTACACAGTGCTCTGACTAGCTGCCTCTCCCAGGACAATACCCACACATGCAGCCAACTCCAGCTCATTACCTCGGATCAGACTAGACATGGCTAACTAAAAATATAACACACACAAACATACACATTTCAGCCACATTTTAAAATTATTTTTATGCACAGCAAAGCTTGCATACAAATGTGCTAATGGTAACATGCAAAGACTGGTGTGTACCTTGATGTTGTCCACAGCTAGGTGACAACATGCTGCCAGGATAGAGCATCCATCCTGGAAGTACCATTCAGCTAGTTCCTTACATACCTTATGGAGGAGGCTGGACACAAAAAGAGCAGATAAAGGCAGGGCTTATGATGAAAGTGGATCCTCTCACAAGTATTCTGGGATTCATTTCAGAGAGTTAATAAATTAGTCCAAAGTTTTCTAGTGAGGATGCTGAGTGTATTTTTAACCACATTCATACGTATGATGCTCTTTATAATTTACTAGAATTGGTTGATCAATTTCTCCACATTAAATTGTTCATTCTGACTGCATACAAGGGAATACACTCAATAATGCTGCTAATATTAGTTTTAGTATTAGACGTTAGATGTATTTTTTTAGATGATATAAGCCAGCCATGGAAATGTTAGATTTATGCTTCTGAAAGTTGCAAAGGTTGAATCTGGTGTCTCAAAGCCTTTGGGCCTACAACTAGTCCCTACCTACTTGGGACAGTTTTGTCCTGATTTAGCTGTTAAAAGTTTTTCACTGGATGAGGTCCTTCACTGGGCTGAGGTTGTTGGCAGAACCATATATGTGTATGTGTAACTGTGTAACTGTATGTCTTTTTGTTTTGGAGGCTGGTTAACTGTGAACACTAGACTGGGATATGCAGATCTGATGACCAGAGCCAAGTACTCAAAAGCGGAGAAAGAACAAAATGAGACACTTTTACATGATAAACTAACTGAAAAAACAGCAGCAGCACCACCACCCTGTTAGAACTGGTACAGAGTGAAACTTAAAAATTAGATGGTGAACCAGTTTCATCAAGCCAAGTCTCAGTAAGGAGAATAAAATCAAGCCCATGAGATGTTATAATATCATTAACAATGAGAGTTTTATGAGGAAGGGATCTGACATTGAGGGGTGCCATCTTTAATGCGTGTTTTTGGAGACTGAGTTTTGGAGTCAGGGCACAAAGGAGAGGAGAAATTCCTGACGACAGAATCCCCCACTATGAAAATGTCCATGTTGCTGCTTACCACATTGCTGGTGCAGATGGCTAGTTTCAGCTGCCGCAAGGCGCTAACCTGGCTAGCTGAATTAGCATCAGCAACGGTCGTGCTCTGCAGAGCCTCCTACAGGAAACACAACTGTAATCAAAGGGAAACACTATTCGAGGGGGGAACACACTTCGACACAACAGTGGATAGAGACCAGCCAGAGCAACCGAAGCTCTGGGTGTTGCAGCAGTAGCTCTACGGTGATGAAGTACACACTCTAGGGCACACTCTAGATGGAGAGATGGCTCTAGAGCCAGAGTTGCTGCACGGAAATCAGGGCCCTTTGGAAATAATGTTAGATTTCGTTACGTTAGATTTACACTACTGAACCCCAGGTGGAACAGCCTGGAGTTGCTTCTTCTGTAATATCTAGTAGACCCATGGACTCGGGACCCTTCAGCAAGGCTGAGGCTGAAGATCCAGCAATCTGATGACAAAAATCTTTTACCTTGAGGTATGTATAGGTAAAACATCTAGGATCTAGAAGCATAGTGAAAGATGCGGCTTAAAACTGGGTAAAATAATTTATAACAGCTTCTGGCAGACTGACACAGAATGTGACGCATGTGCTCAGGGCTTAATATTAGGTCAAACATATTGAACATGACCCACTTACAGAGAGGATTGGGATGGAAACTGTGTATATAGTAAGATTTTGGTAAGTGTTTGAACCATATCACAGGCAAAGGTGAAGTGGCTTATGCTGCTGAAGTGATTTAAGAACGTCCTACTGTACAAACTGTAAAAACTGATGACTATTTGGATTTCTTTGGAACTGACATGAGTCAGAGCTGACAACAGCTCTTGTTCTCCTTGATCAATCAAACTGCAAGCTGCTTTTTTTGGAGTTTGCTTGTATAACATTTTGGTAGTGAAATTTTTAATTGAACTCTCATGCTGGTTTTTCTCATGCTGAGATAACTTGCCAAAAATACTAATAAATACTGATAAAATATCACCCGCTTCTCCATCAGCAGCTTCAGGCTTCTATCCCAGTCCGAGTGTATGTGCTGAATTTTCCACATTTAATTACCGGTTGCCTGCTTAACTTCTTAGTTGTTTGCCTAAATCTGTCTTTCTGCTGTTGACTGTAGTAAACTCGTCACTCTAAATTTTGTGCCAAATGTGTACACTTGACAGACACCCCAATTATCAACACAACACATCTTGCCTATGAGGAGCAGACCAAGGTATCTGTTACTGTATACCATTTCAAATTCACTTCAACTTGTGCAACAAAGGTAAATCAGACAGAATCTTAGCATTAGTGTTTGTGTGTGCATGTGTTTGCATTACCTCTGGTATTGTTGTATGCCATCCACATCATGAGTCATGTGGTTGACTGGGGAGCTTTGAGGTGCTCGAATGTTCCCTTCGCATGCTCCCTGGAAACACAAAATATTATTTTTATCATTTGTGATCAGTATTATCACAACAATCAAAACTACTGTTCAAGTAGTCCCTCACCTCCCTGTTTTTGTCCTACTTATTTATCTACCCCTCCTCTTCATGCTCTGATCTGTAGCCATTTATTCAAGATCTACCATTCATCCACCTCTGAAGAAAACTACTGTTACCTGTCATCTCATCACTTCATCAGTGTCTTTATCCCTTCCCTCTCCATACCTGTGCTATCAGTAAGGCCTCTAGCAGTTGTCCTCTGGAACTGAAGAAAGTTACAAGTTTTTTTATGTCTCCTGTGGCAATGCAATATGGGATAGCATCATCATTATCCTCAGCCATCAGCTGATCAGCTCTCCTGCAACATAAGCATATAACAATTCCATACTGAAAACACAGGTTATACTTAAACATGCCACATATAAAGGTTTATCATTTGCGTTTTTATTGTGTGTATTTCAATTAAAATTGGTAAAATGACAAATCAATCATTTGGTTTAAAATCAGAATGTAAGAATGTAAAAATGCAGACAGTGAAAGGGCTTTTCAAGAGGCCACTTTGTTTTGTCATTTTACAGTTATTTGTTTGTTCTCTTCCTTTTTCTCTCTTGCTATAAAGCTAATTCCCTGCTTGCCACACATGGTCTCTTTGCTGTTAATGGTTGTTAGAGTAAGCAGTGTTCTGAAGGAACATTTTGATGCACACAGACAAAAAAGTGAAATTTAACTCAGGGCAAATCTGAGCATTATTAAATAGACATTTGGGGAAAATAGGGGTAGTTTTGACTGCAAAACAAATGTGGACTGGGGCATGAAGTATCTGTTGTATTTCACTTTTATTGTTGTTTAGTTGAAAAGCTGAAAAAAAAAACATGGTTTACCTCTGCATGAGTTTCTTCCAGTACTTCATGGAAACTCCTGGTGCCACAGATAATGCTTTCTCCCACTGAAAGAGAGATGATAAGTCTCTACCTCCATTAATTTGAGTTAATTTCTAGGAAAATAACTACACACACAGTCAGACCTGCACACACTCACACACACATACACTCCCTACCTGTCCCAGCTCCACCATTAATTCACAGTATCGTTGAATCTGTCCCAGTCTCAGGTGAATGTCTGCTGCTTCTTTCAGCCTCTCCTCTTTACTGGGAGCTCCAATACCTCCTCCAAATTTAGACATTTTGACTATAGTCAGCTCCTGTGCTTCAGACTGACAGACAGAGTGGAAAGAATTGAAAAAGATAAGTGAAAGATAGGATTCTTATGGAACCCAAATACCTAAAAATATAAACATCTTCAAAATTGCACTTTAGCTAACTAGAACACAGAAGATGAAAATATTCAGAATGAATTCATAGTCATTTTGTCTGTTTAGTGGCAGTTAGAAT
Source organism: Toxotes lorentzi (assembly GCA_037833715.1). Classification (NCBI taxonomy): domain Eukaryota; kingdom Metazoa; phylum Chordata; class Actinopteri; family Toxotidae; genus Toxotes; species Toxotes lorentzi. Next base: position 26,424,288 of record JBBMJY010000020.1, read on the forward strand.
GTGCATGCTTTCTAGCCAAAGGGTTGGCAAAAAAAGGAAATTTCTTGCAGTAGGGACTGGGTCTGTCATACAGTGATTTGATTGGCTGTCACAAACCATAGCTTGTTTGAGGCAGGGCTTCACATGATGACTTCTCTGTTGTTAATGGTGACTCTGGGAATAAGAGCAACTTACGGTTTTAAACTTGAGAAGGTGCTTCATGTGCATCACTCCTTTGCTGTAGCTGGCTGGTAGCATTGAGTCATCCTGGCCGTTAATGACTGATACCAAGTCCCACAGGTTGCTGCTGCCTCCTGGAGGCTAGTACAAGATGAAGTACACACAACTATGTTCATAAACACACAAACAGACGTGGAGCGTGTATGCTCACACAAAGCGAAAATACTTTCATTGATTCATTGAAGAAAAACAACGTTCCAAGCAGTTTACATGTTTTTACATGTTGCCAAATTTACAGTCAATGCACCCTGTGGCGGTTTTTGGCACGGGCGAACCAGGCAAAAAAAAAAACGCGCTGCTAAGCGGTTTTCTATTATCTATCATATTACTTTTTGGGGAACTGGCAAATTGGCGCCCCCTGCAGCTGTAGGTGCCCCTGCTTGCTGAGAATGTGCCTTGCTCAGAAGCTGTGTGAGGAGGGGAAAGGGGAGGGGGGCATGGGGGCACGGGGGACAGTTCACCTATGGGTCTCTCCCAAATGGAGAGGGGGGAACAGGGGATCCACTGTATAGAGGAGCTTTTCAAAGCTAAAGTTGATCAAGTCGTACCTGAGGTCAACCATGTCTCAAGAACGGCTCACTGGCCTTGCTGTCATCAGTATCAATCACTCAATAGGGGAGCAGATTTCGTATGATGACATTATTGATGATTTTGCATCAAGGAAGGCCAGAAAGCGCTCGGAGGGGGTCTCGCCCAGGGAGTAATTCAATGTAGAACCGCCACTGAACGTATCCAAAAATGTGTCAGCTAAACCACTGTTTATATGTTCTTTTAGTAAGGAGAAGCTGTATGAGTGGTGATTGATAAGTTTGTCGCCTAAGGTAGGAGTCAGTTTTAGAAAGCCTAGCACATTTATTTAGCATACTGATCCCTTCTTTGTAGAAGTCAGAATCTTGGACCTCCACAAAGTACTCCACAGCAGCAATGGCGTTCATTATCAGTGTCAAAATGTTGACCACCGAGCTCCGTCTTTATTTTGGGGAGGAGGTAGTAGTCTGAGCATGTCAAATCAGGTGAATATTCAAATCTGCATTCCTGGATGGCAGCCATCAACACTGTGGACTTGGATGGAGTGTTGTCCTGGTGGAAGAGCACTCCTTAGCTTGTTAGCTTCCCACACCGAATCTTCTTGATTTTCTCCTGTAGCTGCCTCCAGAGATCAGCGTAGTGTGACCCTTAGTCCACCAGCAGCACACCCTTTGTGTCCCAGAAAATGGAGGCTATCACCTTGCCTGTGGTCCTCACCAATTTGGCTTTCTTGGGAACTGGAGACTGTGGGTGTCTCCATTGTTTTTCCATCTCTGTTTGTAAGTGATGTCCCTTGACATGTTATGCAGAATCTGCTTCTCATCAGGAGGACCCAGAAACCTGACACCTTGGTGATTAGGAGATGGTTGCGGATAGCTGCATGGGCACATTCATGGGAGATACCTAGCTCTGTGGCTATGTACCACTGTGTTATTTGTTGATCTGTCAAGATCATTTCATGGATCTTGAACATGGATCAATGTTGTCCTCTGTGGTGACAGTGGCCAGCTCTCCAGGATGGGGGTCATCTTCCAGGTTCTCTCTGCCACATTTGAATTCAGCAGCCCACTTCCTCACCATGCTGTAAATAGGGGCACCCTCCTCTAGTGTTGCCACCATGTCCTCATGGACCTCCTTTTGGGTGATAGGCACTTCAGGCAAAGGTAGCAGATGACTGCTGAGTGCTGACTTACAATTTTCAATTACCCAAAACAGAAAAACCACAAAAGTTATTACTTTCACACTCTCTGCAGTATCACTCAAGAGAGTTGAACTGCTTGTATATGTAACAAGAGCTGGATAACTCATGTCGTTCTGCCTTAGTCCACAAAAATTACCCCTTGTATTAAACCCTTTCCTTTTCTAATCTCTGTGTTTTGTAAACATAAAATAAAAGGTGTGGGGGAGAGCGCCTGTTGTTACCAAAGCTTTGGACATTAGATGAATCAAAGTTTAGGCTCCTTCATTTCCTCACTATCCTGTATATCAAATGGTTTAAAATATATAGTGTGCCAGCAACAGAAAGAAACTTAATAAATGGTTTACAAACAAAGCATTCAGATATATTTCAGTTTTGTACTTGTATTTGTGAGCTGATTTCAAGATTTCCAGTTCTAAATAATGTGATATGCAATAGGGAACATTATTTGGTAAGTGAATATAGTAGTTTTTAATCAGTTATGAAAAGAAACTCCCTTGTAGTGGACTCCTTAAGTAAAATGTACGCACATTTAGCAGCAGAGGCACACTGCATGTTCATAGACATAGGCAAAATGATTCCCTAGTTGTGTTGCATATCCTTAGATAAACTTCTGATAATACAGACTAAGGACTTTCAGAAGCACTCATCAGCTTTGACAGGACACTATGAAGGTATCACGGTGAATTAGGTGCCATTTTATCACATGAGAATTTAGAATGTAGTTACCGAAAAGCATTCAGAGAACCAGCGAAGCTTCTTGGCCCTGATGTCTAAACTCAGTTTGTCCAGCTCCTGTTTGATGTCTCGAGACACTTTACCACAAAGCAGTGGAGGTGAGCCAGGAACCATAGCTGTGTCTGCAGGGCACACAACCACCACAGTTTAAATAGATTTACATTTACATTTACATTTAAATACCATAAAACAGAACAAATCAAGCGTCTGTTTGTACCTGTGTTTCCTATTATCTTTTCCCAAGGCTGGTCAGTCAGGATGTTTAGCAGCAATGGAGAGATGAGGGGTGTGAGAGACCACAGCCTCACTGTACTGTCTCTGCTACAGCTGGCCATGGTGAATGGACGACTCTGGTGACATGTCAAACCTGCAAACAGACATGCAGTTGGGAACATGGATTTAATGGTATGGAAAACAGAGGTTCAAAATTCTGTATTGGCAGAACATCTATTGCAGCCATGTTTTCATGTACAACAGCACTCAGACTAAAATATACTCTAAACCATCTCTAAGCACTTGCTGAATAGAGTAAATGGTGGTTTGAAAGAATGTCTCACTTTTTTGGATTCCAAATTTCCAGTGAGCTTGTGTAGTTTTCAGTTTATGTGACAAAAGTATATAATGCAATGTGTTTTGTATAATGCCTGTCCTTGTAAAAACTACTTGAATGTGATGCATTGCATTTCTGAAACAAAAGAGTTGTTGCATTTAATCTATAAAATCCACATTTTAATCCATAAAACTTCATTTTTACATTTCATCCAACTGACACTTGTTATTAAACTCTCTGTGAAGAACACCATGTACCACATACTGTACCTGAAACCTATCATTTATCTCCAACATTAACTAGTAGGTTGTTCTTCCCACAATCCCGTCTTACCGTAGACATCAGCTCCATGGTCATAGGCTGTATCTAGACATGTGCCATCTCTTGTGTCCCACACTCTGATTGTATAATCCCAAGAACCTTGAAAAGAATACATCATTTTACTACTTAAATACAACAACTGATTGTATAGTCCTATCACTTTAAAATACATTTCAAAATCTATGTATGAGCCTTCTATTTTCTCTATAGGCCAGTATGGTGTCATTTTATGAATGTACATATAAAACATTTCTACAATATGCAGTTTCAGGTCCTTTTGAAATGCTATATCTGCTGTAAATAACAGGCAGTGAACCTGAAATGTACAATTTACTCAAAAACACTTGCAGCGGAGGTGTGTGTTGCCTGATGTTGCTGTAGCTTCCTACAACTGCCACTAGATTTTACTAAAGAGCCATATTTTACTATCAGTTACTAATGGTATCTGTAGGAGTCATGATGCTGTAGTTAAAAAAAAAAATTATTGTTTTTATTCATTTATTTCTCCATCAAATTTTACATTACATTTTACACTGGTTACAGTAAAGGTAAACTATACAATGACGATTCTATCTATTTTAGACCTGGACACCTACGCCTACAGTTTCTTGACAGAAGAGCTACTAGCTTCTTGGTTGCCTGTGTATAACTCTCCAATACAATTCCTACTGCTGCAGATCATATTTTCGCTGCAATGCGACTTTGTAAGGCATGGCAAAAATGATGACAGAGGTCATATCACTGAAAAGATAAATGACAAAAATGCTGATTAGATAATTAAATGGTTAGAGAGTTTGTATCTTGAAACACATCTTATGTGGTTAATTTCTGTTGGCCTGTTCAGATTGCACTGAATAGACATACAGTGGCAAGCAAGAACACAAAGAGCTCATCAATGCAGACATTGCTAACATTTTGATCACAAAACGTTTAGTGGTATTACCTGAAATGAGTAGGTAAGGAACCTCTGTGTTCCACATCAAGCCTCTAACTGGAGCTGTGTGACCACTCAGCACATTGATACATGCGTCCTGTGTGTAGTCCCATATACGAACAGTACTACAGAGAGACACAAAGGGTTTTCTCCTTAAGTTCATTTGAAATAATGGTTTAAATGCCCAATACTTATTTTCTTCACCACACAAAATGCAAGTATATTCATGTTACTGCAGGGTTTAAGTTATTTATGATAAATAATAATTTTAAGGGTTTATCAACATCATTATAAAAAATAAAGGCTGTTTGTCTTCCTGTGCTAAACATAGTGATGTAAGTAAACCTTTAACAGCATCTGAAATAATTAAATGACTTTGACTTGGTAGTTCTTTAGTTCTTTAGCCATGTCAGTCAGTTCAAAGAGTGAGAGCAAGTTATAATCCTCAAAAATAATGACATGCTGTAAACACAATGTCCACATCTTAGAATTCACATGCTTTATGCTCAGTGCTCTTCTTTGATTCCTTGTACCTTATAATTTGCTGTTGCAGTGGAACAGATTCCTCTTTAAATGTTCATCTTATCCAGCCAAAACATTTTGTACAGTCTGTAGTGCACCTAGGTCACTGTGGATGTACTCACCCATCATCTGATCCAGAACACAGTATTCCCTCTCTGAGGGGAGACCAGCGAACATGGAATACTTTAGCTAAGTGCCCGGTGAAGACCTTCAGAGGCTGATCAGAGCTGGTGGCCAGGTAGTACACACGAACATTTTTATCCTCACAGCCTGTTGCTATCATATCCCTACAAAGAGAGAAGAAGATACGTAGCCAGGTGCAGCATGAGGTGACTGTCAATAGATGACAGATGGACTGATGTCTTACTTGTTGTTCTGGCTCCAGTCACAACCAAACACAGCAGCAGGATGTTTGTACTTATGGAGGATTTTACCATCAATGGTCCGAATGATGCTGTTGTCAAATCAACATGAAAATATGTAAGACTCTCTGTGAGGGACAAACTTATAATACTTTAATTAAAAAAAATCCTCACAATATAGAACATAACCACTTACCAGAATCCATCTCCACTACAGGTAGCAATCCTCTTCGAATCTTTATGGCTCCATGATATACAGAATATACCATTCTTACCATGCTGGAGGAACACAGAGAGCTTCACTGCACTGTCACTGCAGACATCATCACAACATCCATCATTTTTAATAAGTTGGAGTCACATGTTTCACTAATTGAAAATTTTGAAAGGACAGAATAATCCCAGCTGGTATGGAAACACCATTTTCAAAGTGAAGTGTATATATATTTTTTTCAAACTTCTTGTAGAAAAAGGCAGCCATATTTGGCTTATTTGATTGAGCTCTTTAATACACTGTTGATTTTCACACATTCATTCATTCACAGATTCAGTTTTAAAATAATTTTGCACTGAAATTTAAAGTAACCTCATTAAAGCGAGTGATGATCTTTCCTTTCCTGACGTCCCAGATGAATGCTCCATTACGAGAAGTTGCCCCTGCAATGCAGTTCAGGTCTCCTGAAACACAGAGCAAGACATACACAGAGAAAAATGTCAACAACTTTCACATCAGCAACAGATGATACACTTTCTATTGCTGCTAGGATGATTTGTGTATGTACTTTTGTATTTGTATGTACTCTTGTGGACTGGGATGTTGTGTTCATATGTTTGTGTATGTTTGAATCCAGTCCACATTGTGGAAAATAGTTTTTGGTTTCATCACACAGTGTTAAAAACAATGTGTATATGTATGTACATGTGCTTGTGTGTGTGTGAAGTTAATGTACCTGGAGCCCAGGACAAGGAGTAGACCACTCCTTCGTTGCCAGGAGAGGTGTTAACAGCTGTTAGTGTGTTTGTGTCCCAGATTTTAATAGTTCCATCAAAACTAGCTGTGGCCAGCAGGTTGGGATCATCAGGCTTAAACTTACAGTCAAAAATAGTTTCCACATGACCCTGAGAACAAGACAAAACAGAGAAAGAGAAAAAAACACAGTAAAAAGCAAGTTCTTTTTTTGGTTTGTTCATTGGTCATGTTTAAGTATGCGTAGGCTGTTTCATTTACAGAGGATGTAATAAAATACCAGGTCTCGTAGGAAGTCCCACTTCTTGGCACCCATGTCATAGAGTCCCACCCCTCCATCCATGAAGCAGCACACAGCATGGCCAGGAGGCAAAGAGAAAGAGCGGTTCTGTGACAGGGTCGGGGGAGGTACGGCCTCACTAGTGGAGCTGGTGTGCTGACTTTTACTGGGAGAACAGGAATTTGGAGCTGTAGAGAAAATGGAAGAAGTAAAAGAAAGGACAAAATATCTAGTGTTTTGTGCTAGAATTCGTAAAGAAGATAATCCTCACATTTCTTAACAGTAAGTCTCGCCCTTATTTAAGAAGCTAAACACATGAAGCCTTAGAAGAAGACAAGAGCTTCTGCTTAGTGTCCGAACAGCTGCTTTATACCCAGAACGTGGACATTTAAGGAAAAACATTATTAGCAGAGTCTCTTCTGTTGTGCTTTGGTAAATGACAAACATATAGCTGCCCCTGAGAAGCACAGATCCAAAGATGTGGATTTTGTATTAAACCTGCTCTTGTACTGTGGCACAAAATATTTACACAGAGACAGAAGCGCAAACAAAATATACATCCAGCAAAGCTTGTAACAGTTGTCAACTTTTGAGTCACAGTACAAGTCCAAAAGGTTTTATTCTAAATTTTACCTTTTTTGGCAAGAGGGGAGTTGAGCACATGCAAAGCATGAAATCCAGTCTTTTTCAGTTTAAAGCTGTCCAGAGGAGTGGAGCGAGACACATTCCATACCCTCAGTACTCCAACCTGCGAGTCTGACATACAGACAAAGTCAAAACACATAACACGTTTCAAAAGTCTCTTTCATTATGCAAATGTGTTGTGTTTTTCTTGACCAGTAAACTTGGCTTCTCTTAATGCATGGGAGGTATTAATATGAACTACAACTACTATCTAACAGTTCTACAATACTAAGTATTAGTGTGGTTATAATATATTCTGATTAATGCACTCATTACTCATTAATCAGAACGTATCAATACATAGATGACATTGTGGCCACAAAACAACTGGCTGCAATGTTGGAGGTAAAAGTCTAACCTAGCAATTAACACACTGAATACACACACCCCACATTAAAAACCCTGTCTTTACCTCCAGTAATAAACATGCCTGGTGCAGAGGGGACCCAGGCAAGACACTGAACTGATGCAGCAGCCGAGGGGAAGCAGAAGGATGTAATACAATTCAAGGCCTCACTGTCCACTAGCCTGATACCATTATGGAGGTTAGACACTGTGAGAAAGAAAATATGTTCAAGCACCAGCTGTCGTAGAAAATAAAAAGCACCATTAATGTTCTAAATGTCTTTTTGTGAGTGTTTTTCTCTTTTGAAATTCAAATCTCTTCAGCTAACAAAAGTTGTTAATATTTTGTCTAACCTAGTAAATAGTCGGTTGACAAAGGGTCCCATTCCAGAGCACTAACTGGGTCCTCCTCGTCTGTGCCCTCTAATGACTCTGGACGCAAGACATGCTTCTGGTTTTTACTCCCTAAAAATGAGAAGACAGAGGTTAAGAAGTTAATGAAGATGTGTGTTTACAGGTACATGACTATGCTTAAGAAACGTGAAGAGAGGGACAGGGTTTGACATGTACAGTGTATGTCATGGTATACATATGGTATAAGCCTCCTCCAGGCAATGAATGTACTGTACATCAAATGATGCATGTGTGAATGTGTGTTTTAATTCAACTTTTAACTCTCGCATGTGTCCATCAGCACCTGGCTGAAAAATCGACAAGCTTCCATCTGTGTGTCCAAACACCAGCTTGCCCTTCTTGGTGGGGTGCCATCTGAAGAGACAGATATCAGACAGGAAGGAGTGGGCTTCTTTATGCACTGTGAACCCAGGGTCAGGACCTCCATAGACCCAGATATACAATGGCCCACGCTGGGAGACAAACGCCACTCCATCAGCTGAGTTCCAACACCAACTAACTGACGTTGGTACACCTAAGAAAGTAGACGTGACATTGTGAAACTTTATAGATGCAATAATCTAACTTTGAACACTGCACTGTGTCAATAAAACCTGGTGTCAATTATCCATCTACCTTTAGTATTGTCCAGTCTTGCTACAGCCTTTTGTTCTGCTACGTTCCACACTATGAGCAGGTTATCAGCAGAGGCTGACGCAAAGAGGTCAGGATTGTCAGAACACCAGCTGATAGCTGTTATAGTCTTCTTGTGTTCTGACATGATGGATCTCAACTTATATTCATTGTACTGCTGGTCCAACTGCAAAATGAAGATTCAGAGAATGACAATGAATTAAAAACAGGGAAACAAACAGTTCTGATTTACTACCTGTTTTATTTACTACCTCATTGTGGTAGTAAATGTGGTGTATGATCATAGACCGTTCAGTAAAAGATTTTGAAGGTTAACAAAAGAACTAAACCAAGAAAAAAAATACATGGGACAAATAGGTTGCAGTGTTTGAATGCTTTAAATCAGTGTGTACCCTAGGTGTACCACCTAGGGTACACATAGGACAGGGGAGTGAGGGGTGAGGGGTGGGATTGTAACCCCAGTGTATTCTGCACGTGCTAAGGGTGCATAGAAAATTTTAAGGTAGCTCAGGTATTTTGAGAAACCGAACATTTAACTTGCTTATAATTAAATTAAATAAATAGAAAATACCCCAAATTAAACTTGTTTAAAAGGACAATACATTGATGTGATCCTTATCTTAGTAAAGGTACGATCAATTTCCTATCAACTTGAATCTGCTGTAACAGCAGCTGAGTATGTTGAGACAATTTGATTGTGGAAGGCGCTATATAAATAAAATTGAATTGAATTGAATATGTACTACACCAAGAAAGTTAGCAAGCAAGACAGAAGTTGAAATGGATAGTTAAAGGTACTATATAAATGGTAAAAACACTCTGCCTCTCCTACTTCATGTGGCTGTATTACCAATGCAAACTTTACTGAACCCACAGAAAAAGAAATGAAGACTGAACAATTCTAGGATAATTACAGTACGAATTTACATGTGCCACTACAGTCACTACTTGAGTCCATCTGCCATGGCTGGTGGTGCATTGGACAAAAAAGGTTAGGAACCACTGCTTTAAATAATTCTATTATTTAAATCAATGATCTGGATACACTGCACTGTGCATAATTATTCTGTATGAGGTTTGCAATACACAAAAAATGATACTTTGGTTAGCCTATAGAAAACATGCGTGCTGTATGTGTTTTTGGGTCAACTGTTCACATTTTGCCATTGACCTCACATTTCCCATGATCAGTGATGAAAAGAAAGTTTAGATGGTGAGTCGAGTAGAAAACAGAGGTACCATACTGTATGTGAGAGCTGCTCCAGTAGGTAACCAGGTGCACATAAGGCCATCTTAGATTTTAAACATTCACCATCCTTGTACTACAACACAAGTAGCTCACCTGGTAGATGTATATAGCCAAAGTAGCACAGTAGGCAAAGCGGTCTCCACTGGCAGCACAGACATCTTTATTCCAGGGCTGACAGCCTGCTGCCAGCAAGCCCACCTGCTTCACCTTGGCCATCCTCACCTAGAGACACACAAACACATGCACGACACAAAATTATGTTTAATTACATTTAAGTAATTTTACAAATCTTAAAATGAATCTTTTCCACACCTTTCAGTTATATGTTCTGTTTATTTGTATATTCTCCTTTATGTTTAAGTGGCTATGACTTTGTAGACAAGCAAAGCATTGATCTCAGATGCAAATGAACGAATTAATGAAAGGATCTTCCCCTGATTTCCAGTGTCTCTGGACACATTATGATAAAAATATATCTCAAACACTGTATAAAGACTGTTTATCAGCTGTGAGACTAACCATTGTGTTTTTGTCTTGTATTGCATTGTTAGGTGTTTGTTAGGTTGTTCTACAATCACACCCACCAGACTACTCAGACAACAAATAAATGAACACCTCTCTAGCCCATATTTATTAAAGGGCTGTAGTATTAGATTGTATTACAGTGTACAGTACTGCTGCAACTGGGATAACACTCAATACTGACATACAGTAGATTCACAGGTTAGAGAGGATAAGATGATTAAAGAGAAAGAGACATGAGAGAGGATTGAAGTAATCTGTGCTGTGATTGGCTAAGAGCAGTACTTATCTACTGATTGAATGAATGCTGTTACTGGGAGAAAATGACTAGCGATGCAGTGTGCAGTATGTCTGAATGGTGGTATCGTCCACTCATTGAAGCCAGTTCGCCCAAATCAAAGAGGCAAAACAGGGGACAGGGGACTCCTTGTCAAAGGTAATTAATTAAAGGTAATCTTCAAAAACTCATTAACCTGTTACCCTGCAACCTCTTCCTGTAAGGTGTAAATTGGATGATTTCCATATGCATTTCTTCTTCATTCTCTTTTTGATTACATAATGGTGTGACACTTTCCCACGTCTTTTTCCTTTTGCTTGTAGTATCTGAATTTTGTTCTGCTTTCTCTACTCTGCAAGAGAATTTATGAGAATCTACAAGGAAGAGAGAAGCAGTGTTCATCTGATGACAGTGAAGCTTTTGAGGCGGAAGGGCAACATCTGTGTGAAGAAAACACCAGACTGATTAAATGGCTCAAATTTGTTTCTTTCTTACTTTCACCTCAGAATGTACGTTAAGTTATATCTTTCTAGTATATATAGTTTTTAATGTACAGAAAGTTTGATTAGACAAGTTCTTCAATCCAAAATATATATTCATCTTTTCAGCACAAAGGAGAGCAGAGTTAAACCTGTGTTCCACACTATGAGCGGGTTATAGTGTTGAGAGGTTGTAGTTTCTCAACCCAAAATCTCAGTAAAAAAACAGTAGTATTCTTGTCATATAGTGAGACTTATAAATTTTGCTGCTCTTACTTCCTTCCTTAAATTGTACAGTATGTATAAGTTTGGTCAGTCTGTTAGTTTATTGTCCAAACTGAAATATCTCAAAAACTATTTGGTGGATTGCAATGAAATTTGTTGCAGAAATTGATGACCCCTCGGGATGAATTGTAATAACTCAACTTTTCATCTAGCACTGCCTTTAGGTCAAAGTTTTACTTTGTCCAATAATAATGGTTTATGACCACAGACCTGCAAACCTATGGACATTCCCATCAGTCTCAGCAGTACTTACTGTGTTTAGTGCTAATTAGCTAATCTTTGTAGGTAAATATGCTAACCTCACTATGGCAAATATAGTAAACATTATGCCTGCTTAGCATCAGTGTGTCATTGTCATATTCATTGTGCAAATGTTAGCATGCTGATGTTGTGAATTCAGTAATGCTATGTGCAAACAACCAAACCTGTTAGGTACTCTCCCTCTCTCTCTCTCTCTCTCTCACACACACACACACACACACACACACACACACACACACACACACACACACACACACACAGTGACACCTTGAATATATGTGTGTAACTGGTTGATGTCAGAGGCTTCTTAATCAAGCACGCTCAAGCCAAGACAGTGGTTTATATTTAAAATCTGGTTGGTGCAGTTATGTTCTTCTACTGCACAATCAGAGCTTTTTCACAGCTTTTAACTTACAGCAGAAAAGGTCAGGTGTAGCCAGTAACATTAATGATGGCAGTGTTCCATTAAGTATCCCAGGAAGCCTGTCCAGTGAGCCAGTATGTAGGATACCATTCCCTGGGACTGGCTCATCAAAATGGCCTTCATTAATGCTATTAATTTGACGTGTCAAAATGTCTGCCATAATAAGGTCTATTTAAACTTAATACATTCCCAGGAGACCACTCAAGACTCCTCAGCTTTAAAACGAGTATTCTCTACACAGTAGGTTAGGTTACACTAACCCAGCAAGAATAAAACCACGATAAAGACATGTTCCGTTTTAAAATAAATCAGCTGTCCATTCAAACTGTACATGTTTAGATAAAGCAATGGTGTCTTCCAGCTCTCCGTATGGCTAGTCAGCATTAGCCTGACACAGGTCTCCTCCTAGGGCAATTCATTTATTTGTTCAATTCGGATTTAGTCAATCTCAGATGAAATTGGCGTCTAAGGTAATTCACAATGCGAAACGGGACTGAAAGGTGAAAGTTGTGTGACACGTTAACGCTACAGTCGTTTCAGTTGCATGTTGATTTCTCATAAAGGACTGGGCTTTAACCCAGGCGCCAGACGTATTTTCATAATGGAAAAACACTCTCTGTTGTTTTGGGTCTGGGTTAGACAACAGAACATGCTCGAAAATAATATTACAAGAAACAGTTCGCTTCAGACATGACAATAACAACAACAGAAATAATACTGAAGTAGCCCTAATCAAACGCTCGTCTGAACCACCGGTAAATCCCAAGGCTAACCCTGCTTGTTAGCTACTAACGTTAACTAGCTATTTTCATCCCAAACTGCCGCCACCAGCAGCTAACAAGACGCGGTTTGGTGGTTTCTTATTATATTTCAGGAATATGCTGATGGTATCAACAGGTTTCAGCAGCACCAGCTAATCCGTGTGTAAACTGTTACTGAGACACTTGTGTCGCAGATGTTCTCTGCCTGAACTCACACAGCGGCAGGTCGGTGGAGACTGATTAGACATGTCTGTTTTGCGTGTCATCGCCATTCATTTATGTTACAGCACTAACATGCACCTGATGTGTATCTGTGTTTTTCTTCTTACCGTCAGGTGTCGGCTGGCTCGTGCACAACGGACAGCTCCCAGGTGCTGAAATGTGCCCTGCACACCGTTCTCAGCGTGAGGTAGGCCGTAACCACGTCAGCGATTGGTCCGTGGGAATAAGCATTTTGATCTGCCATTGGCTGTCCGGAGTGCCAGTAAGACCAATTCTTCCGCGTAAATGGCTGGTCTGAGATTCCAAGCGGATTCTGGGGGAAGTAAAGTCTGGTTTTCCGTCGATTCGTGCTTCCCTTCGCCTTATCCCTAACCAGTTGTGTCTTATGATGCTTAATCTGACCCGACAACATTCATCACAGTACTGTATATCACTGTATATACACTATCTAATCCACATGACTTGATTAGATATATTGATCAGCTACATCCAATCATCACCGAGTGTTCTGTTGATATCTAGCCAATATGGGCCGTGAGATAATAACGTGACAGCAGTTCTGGTAATTAGCCTCATCATCATTTATTGGTGTTTAAACTGGCGCTGTGGCTCAAGTTATTATTCTTTGACTAATAATAAATAAACTTTAGTCAGGAGGCAGAGTAGACCTGAAAAGAGCCTGTGGTCACTGTTATCTCACATGTGGGTGCTTCTTAGACTACAGGCATTTCATGTCCTTTGGTCATATTTTTAAGAATACATAGCATTTCAGGCATTTCTCTCTCTCTTTTTTTAACATCTGGCATTATGATTTCTCCTTACTTTTCAGCATCCCTATAGGTTTTAATATCAGTGTTTTGTCCTTGTTATTGTGCAGAGTTGTCAACATTATTTTTTACACACGATAAAAAGTCAGTAGGCTGCTAATACTGTAATACCGTAGAAATGTCTGCACCACACTCCCCTGTGTGATGAAAAAGATGTGTATATGCTGATAGGCTCCAAGTAATATGGACTGTAAAAATAGATAAGGGTAATTCCATGTATATATGTTAATTAGAATGAATTTTGTCTATTTTAAGATGCCACATAAGACAACACTTGATTTGGCCTTTAATTACACGCACACACAAATGTGCAGCCACACAATAATTGTTTATATTGGGCCAGACTAGAGTACTTTGAATGCTTCCACATACTAGAATTTCAAATCATCTTCTGCGAAAGACCAACACTCACACACATGCATACATACACAGTATGCAGGGGCACATTTCCACTAGGTGTTGTAAAAGTCTATAAAGTGACTCATACAGAAGAGACCAGGTAGAAGTTTCAAAATATATCCAACTGTCACAATTATTTGATGTCATTTTGATGTATCGTTTATTGCTTATATGAACTTAATACTTGCCAGTATTTTGCAGTTAAACAAAATGTTTCAAATAAATGTTTCTACTGTTTTCAATTTTCTACAACCACATTCATTAAGTCTTTTCTACCACACGATGTCATTTCCATCACCGCACACATTTTTTGAAAACACTAAAAAAGTTCTAACCCTACATTGAACACTTCTCAGCAACTGTTATCCTACTGTACTCTGTAGAGCAGGACAACTACTTAGTACCATTTGGTGGTACTAAGTAGTTGGTGGTAATGGTACCATACTTAGTACCATTACAACTACTTAGTACCAGTTATTTATTTCAAAACACCTTCCCAAGCTAACAAATTTCATACTGTGGTGGATGCACCTTAAGCTGTTTGGTCTTTGTGACAATTAATTACTTTAATTCACAAATGTATAATAATTGTTACAAGGTATCAATTGGCAAAGCTAATTATGAAAATATTTCTGTATTGCTATGGGGTGGCATATGTCATAATATTTTTAAATAACAGTCATAGAGACAGTGGAAAATGACAATTGATTAAGGGTCAGAAAAATGTCAAAAATTACCCAATGATCTCATGATGGTAGTATTACTACTAAAAACTAGACAAACTAGGTAAACTTATGGGATGACTTATGGGATCAAGTGTGATTTGAACGATTTTTTTTTCTTCCTACAAGTTCACAAAAGTGCTTCAACTCTGTGCTGCATTCTAAGTACTGAAAAATGCCCTGATACTGTGTAAGTGGTATTACCAGGCCGCTGTTACTCAGAACATGGTGTAAACAAGGGACAGCTCCTCAGTTTACTATACTTTTGGCCAGAATGCTGTTATTATTCAAATGCCGGATAAAGGGTCAGGGTGACTGTAAATGCAGTGAATTTCACACATGTAAATATTTAAATATAATAAAATTTCTTCCCTGCTTTTAATGAAGACTATTTATTGTTTATCATTAATTTGAACATGAGACAAACAAATCAAAAGCCAATGACAAGGTGCAAGTTAGCCACAGAGCACTACATGCCATTTGTCCAAAGTACACATTGTCCATATATTAAAATCTAAAACTCATCCTAACCTCATGATAAAAGAAATCATGACTAAAGCCAGTACACCATAGTCCAAGGCACTACCAAATGGCCTTGCAGTCATCTTTATAGTACAGCTTTAATCGATTAAGCTACTTGAAGAATTGTGTTTACCCCTCCACAACCTACAGGCATGGACACATAAGATTACGGGTCCCCAGGCACCCCAATTGTCTTAAAGGGACAATTTGTTGTGACAAAAGCTCTGGCCTAGTGCCTGGCTTGCCTGCCTGGCAAGCCTGTTTGGTAATCCATGTCTACAGGCCATAAAACCCTCACAAAAATCTGGCATCTCTGTAGTTTATAATGAACTGGCATACACAAGTCATGGATTATCTGAACCCGTTTAAGTGTGGCTTTTGCACTTGCTATTAGTGGATGACACGACAGGACCTGATATAAACAAGGAAAGCATCTTAACAAGGAAAGCCATTATGAATTCCTATTTTCTTATTGATTGAGCAGTCTTCTCAAGCGTGCCTAATAACAGGCCTAGAAAACTATATCAATCACTTGTCATCTGATGTATGAAGATTAATCCAGTTTGCTGACTTTGAGAAGGCATTATCAGCAGTGTTGTGCAGAACTCAAATGCATCTTAAAATCTGAAACTACTGATGCAGACAGTCCCAGTACCACAGCTTTACTTGTATGATTTAAGTACCAATAAGCAAAAGGTGAACAATTAGGTCCACACAACTGTCAATATACAAAATTTTATTACAAAAAGAAATTCATTCTACATGAAAGTTTTCAAAGTTCCACATTAAAAACGGCTGCAAACATTTTATCAAACTACAGATAAATCCTGGTAGTAAAATAACTGAAGAAACAGCACCACTAAAAAGAAAACATAAGCAGTGCATCCAGAAACAATAACTTTAAAACTTTACTGATTTGCTGCTGTCCACCGCCTGTACAGGAATTTCAGTCCATTATATTATGACAGGAAGTTGATATCTGGCTGCCCGTTTAGATAGCAACAAGGATCTAAAATGTAACAAACCCAAGTTCAGCAGGGGAGGGGGGTCATAATGGGGCTAAGTGACAAAATAAACACTAAATCCCTGAATTAGAAAAGGAATAAAGGTCTGGTATCCTACAGAGGCAGACCAACAGGGACAGCAGGCTATACTTTTTGAATCATACACACAAAACACAGTTAAGCTGAACACATTGCAAACTTCACATCCGTTTACATAAACCGCTTAGTCGTCATCCTCATCATCATCGTCGTCTTCATCTTCCTCTTCATCGTCATCTTCCTCATCATCATCATCGTCATCAGCTGGTTCTGCTTTCTTAGCAGCTGGCCTGCCTGGACCACTCTTTTTACCAGCATCACTCTTCCCTGAACCACCTTTGGCTCGGTAAGCAGCAATATCCTTAAAAGAAAGGGAAAATGTATGTAGCCTCCTCATACAAGTGTCTTAATATACTGAAACTGTGTTAAAACCTTTTCTATGTGCTATGAACTGTAACGACAATCTAATCTTTAGCAAATGTTAGCATTTTCAGCTACATAGCCTGGTGCCCTAAAGAGCATATACAGCAACAGGACTAGTCGGGTCATTTAGTCATCGATTTGTGTCTTTTCATGGAACTAGTTAAAAAAAAGAAAAAAAGAAACCCTTATCCTTTAAGTGACTTTAACTGTAATAATGCAAAAATGCTGGGCAAAAGGTGGATACCTTCTCGTATTTTTCCTTCAGTTTGGCAGCTTTGGCCTCATACGGAGCCTTGTCTTTGGAACTCTGTGTAGCCCACAACTCGCCAAGCTTCTTGGCAATGTCACCAATGGAGATACCAGGGTTCTCCTCCTTGATCCTGGGACGGTGATCGGAACAGAACACAAAGAAAGCAGAGCTGGAAAGGAAAACAAATCAGAAGAAGGGATTAATACCAGAAAGCACATGAAAGCTTTAAAAAAAAAAAAATTCTTTTCAACTTTTTTTTTTTTTTTAAACCCTACATGGGACAAGTGTGGTGAACACTTACGGTGGCCTCTTTGGGGCGTTGGGGTCTTTCTTCTTCTTGCCCTTCTTGGCACCCTTAGGAGGGACGTACGATTTCATCTCTCGGTCATATCTGACCTTGTCATTCTTAGCCATCTCCTCAAATTTCACCTTCTCCTTTGCTGACATGGTCTTTAAAAGGCAAAACAGAAAACTTTTACAATTACAGCCTCCGTGGACATTTTTATCAAGTTACATTTATAGAAGATAATCATCTAATTTAATATCCTTACGTACAGTGGCATGTAACTTGGGGGGGGGGGGGGTCAGGAAAAAAAAATAGGGACAGGAACAGCAGCTGCACTAAAACTCTTTAATCTATTAAGTTAACTTGCTCTTTGCACTTTATAACACTGAATGACAATATATAATTTAGTAATATGGAAAATCCCATGACCAGCCCTAAAAACTTGATACCAACTTACCTTCCATCTCTCAGAGCATTTCTTGGAAAACTCTGCAAAGCTTACACTGGTTCCTGGGTGTTTCTTTTTGTGCTCTTCACGGCAGGTTGCGACAAAGAAAGCATAGGAGGAGGTTTTCCCTCTTGGCTTATTTGGGTCCTTTGTCATGGCTGCGCTTAAGCTACAAACAACAGCAAGAACACATGTAAAGGGAGTTGGGAATTAAAAAAAAAAAAAAGGTAAAAAACACTTCTAAAGCATCTGAGCAGACAGTATAATGTAAAGCTTGTACCTATAAAATAACATACATATACAGAGAGAGAGAGATATTTAAATATAAATCATATACACACAAAACGTTAATTTTTAAAAGAAAATAAAAGTTAAAGTTTAGTTTAATTGATATTGATCCCGGCAAATGTTCACATATTTATCGTCGAGTATTGCAAGCAACGTTAGTAGCACAAATGGGGCAAGCTGACGCCCAGGGGTGTTTTAAGGCTCTAATCGGATTTCTGCCTCTCTGGGACAAAAAGACGCGACTCCATTTTGTATCTTCCCGCCTAAACTAAACTGCGCCAAAAAACTTGTCAAAGTACTCTAATAAGAAACACTTCGCTTCCACACAACTGCTATTCCACCTCTTATTACTGAGCAACTAACCACGGGAGCGAGTCTAACCCGAACGGCAACTTAATTCAAACTTAAAACGTGGCCGCTACTGTGTTGTAGCAGGCTAAGCTACAAAACCAAATGGCGTTTGAACTGCATGCTGCGCACTAATCGCACAGCCATAGACTACACTGCCTGTTACACAGAATCGACAGAGACCCTAAACTTCATCGTTTTAATTTGAAATAACCACAGTCCGACGGCTTCTTTCACGTGGAGAATTGCAGTTAATGCACGCAATGCTGGGATTTATGCCAAAATGCAAAACGAAATAATTTATTCACTAAAAAGACTCTTTGTAGGGAACTCGGTCGCCATAAACATTACATCAAATTACCAAAGAAAAAACGGTTACTTTAAACAAAAAAAATTGGTAAATATTGTCGCTACAATGACTCCCTTACCTGTTTGCTGCTAGACAAGTTGTAAACGAGTGAATGAGGAAGAAAGCGCAACTGTTTTGTCACCGTCTGTGAGGCTGAACTAACTTGACCAGAACTACTTTCACAGCTCCTCCTTGCTATCAGCGGATTGGTTAGATTTAAGTATTTCAATTTGAACGTTGGGCACAAGACAGACACGGTGCTGTGATTGGGCGCATTGTGTAAGACTAAGTTATCAAGTTTGGATGCATTATCTTTACGCTGATTGGTTGAATTGGTCTTTTAAACATTCGGCGCGAAAACTCCTTTGTTTTCTCAGAGCCAAAGTATCTGTTGATGTAGTAGGGGGTGCGTTTTAACCGTTTGTTTCCTGGATGAGACAAACAGCAGCATAAACGATTAATGGGCTGTTTCAGTATCATTTGTTTTAACAACTCGCCCTTGTATGTGAAACACAAAACTGCTCATTTGATTTCCATCGGCGCGGGTGACGGCTAAACTTGCCAGAAAATGAAAATAAGACTTCCGGATTTAGATTTTCAATTCAGAATGCAATTTAAGTGTCTTTGGTGTGCAATGGCGTCAGTGTACTCGCGTCTATTAAGTGAGAAATCAAATTAGAAGTGAAAACTGCCATTCTTTAGTGTTTTGACTGAATATACACAATATATGAATTACTGGAAAAAATTAGTTAATATTTGTTAAAAGTGCAAAATCTTATACATCACAATAAGATTGTAATGTGTAAGATTTAGGCCTGTAGTTCTCATATGAAAACACACTGTCCATCAATAAACAGTATTTTGTTATAGATTTCTAAACCATAACAAATTATGAAAGTAATGAGCACGTTTAAACATTCTACATGCCTTACAGCACTAAAAGTACATGGGAGCAATGACAAAAAACTGCACAAAGAATGGTGTAGTCTATAATTCTCTTTTTTTTCATGGGCAGGAAACCGCACAGTTTGAAAATGACAGAAAAATAACCTGAAAATAGTTACTGTATGCAAAACATGGACAGTCCTTCATCAGAGCTATGTTATGTAATTTGGAAACAATTCATGCAGAAATATGGAAGGGGGTCTTGTTTAATTATGTCTGATAAAAATTAAAAAACACAACACCACCTCTAACCAGAACATCAGGAATGTATATAGCTGAATTAATACCACTGTGACAGTTTTAATGAAAACTGAACATTATAAGCTTTGTAAAAGCAGAACGTGGCAGAGAGGTTGTACTGCATTGCATCAAGTTGTATAGGTATACATAATAAAAGAGGCAAGGGAGAGGGGAGTTCATATTTCTCTTTCTCATTTTGATTTATTTTTACTGCTTTTCTCAAATGTTCTCTTTTCTTGTCAAATACTTTCCCCCCTTCAGGTCCCTAAAAGTATCAGTTGAAAAAAAAAACATTTTTTTTTGGTCAAACTGCTCACTAATATTGGCCATTACCTGTAATGAGGCTTCACAAATAGACACTGCATCATGATCATGCAGTGCAAAAAAGAATATTAGGGAGACAACATGGAGAACAAAGACTTTAGAGGATGATAGGAATGGAGTTAAAAAGAAACTCATGAGGTGTTTTACTAAGATACAATTAAAGAAGATTTTTACTGAAGTTAAGAAATATCTTCATCTCTATGAGAAATTCAACCTCTTGCCTGAGACTCTAATGTACTGCTAAGACATACAAAGTCAATTAGCAATAGTACATCAACAAAGTATTTAAATGCTCTTTGTCTGTGAGCAGTGGTTGCATATGTCCACATTAAAATACAAACTGAAAGTCAAAATTATCAGATTCTGACTGAAGAGTATGGGACTGCAACACACTGCAAATGCTGTTACAAATGTGTTTTATGCTTTGTACACAATACAAAGCATAACTGAATCAGGTGTTGTTGCTTTTTCCATAGACGACAATGAAGTGCATGGCCAATGGGAAATTATTGCTTAATATTTTGAATAAGTAGAATAAATTAGGCTATAAAACCAGTTTCTTTCCACACAGAATTGCTCCATTCAGTAAAAAAGTGAAATACATGTTTCTGTGTTAAATTATGTTCAGGTATTCATTTTGTCTCTTAACGCCAGACTTCTCTGCTTGCAGGTCAATCACCTCCATTTGTAGAACCCCTCAACAAGGTGTCTCCTGTCCTCAGAAAATATCAAGGCCTTCCTGACAAGAAAGAAAGGAATGTAGAAAAAAAAAACATAGCACCCCCATCACAGCTGGAGAGGGGAATGCTGCATTCTTCTTTCCTTATAGCTTTAAGATGAGGTCATTAAGATGTGACCTGATGTCAACCAAGACAGAAAAGGGCTTTATTGCATGTAGATTCTACACACTCCGACACACTGGGTGGCGGTATGAGCCTTACTCCTGCGCTTAGTTAGTAAACACTAAAGAAGAGGATACCAACATCCTTGGTAGTAGTGGTAGTTCTCTGCAGTGATACGGTGGAAAGAAGGACAACTATCTAAGAATACTGGCAGCGAGAAAGAGCGCGGATACACACTGAGAGATCACTGTACATGTGGAGAATATAGACTGTGTTTGTCCACAGAGACATCAGCGCAGAGAGACGAGACGAGATGAGTGAAGCCGCCGTGGACTCGAGCACTCTCTGCCTCTTTGATGTGGACGGAACTCTGACGGCTGCAAGACAGGTAGACAGAGAGCGCGTGCGTGTGCGTGTGAGAAACTACTGATACATCTGACTCACTTCAAACATTTAGCACTACATAATGTCTTCTCAACATCCGGCTCCACGTTGTAACTGAAGTTCTTCCGAGCGATAAAGCGCTCCGTGTACTTTGGAACATAGTTCCGGTCAGTAACGTCATACGTAGGCGGAGTATTACCCATCGACACGGCGACAGACGTACAGCAGTAATAATACTAGTGTTGTGTCGGTGTCAGTGCAGGTCATTGAGTTTGCAAACCAATCACAGACCAGGAAATGACAACTACCCCTCGTATCTGACGGAACGAAAAGCCCGAAGGACTTTGTAATTTTTTAGATTACTCTAGATTAAATGTTCAGGCTGACCACGAATTGTGTAGAGCTATGGCAATCATGGCCGCACTCAGAGGCACAACAAATGTGCGGGTCGCTCAAACGGCGCTAATATA
>JBBMJY010000020.1:26446672-26464413 GCA_037833715.1 Toxotes lorentzi
TGCTAATGGCAGGAGTACTAAATATTAATGTTGTTATGTGATGGTTTATTTATTTTTTGTTCAGTTTTGAACACATTTTTTGCTCTTTGTTAACTTTGATACCGACAATGTTGAGAACTGACATGTTGACACATCGAGAATTTAGTTATTTTTATTTATTTTTATTTTTTTAATTTTTTTTCTTGATAACAATAAACAAAAGAAATCATTTGTTTTGTTTGTGTGTGTCTGATGCAGACACACCTTGTGAAATACAAAAAAATTTCTGCAAATATTTCATGATAATATTTGAGATTGTGTAAAAGTTTAAGGGTGTTCAAAAACTTTTTTCCACCACTGTATTAGAAAGAGGAAACCGGGAAGGGAATGTTTGAAAGGGTGTGGGGACCTTTTATTGAGTTTGTGGAAGACATAGATATAGCAGAAGATAGTGAGGGGGAGTAAACATTTGATGTAAACTTTGCAACATGGTTAATATAATTGAACTAGGGGAGAAACGGTTTGCCGTTAGTAATGGTTATTTTTAGCACTTGTGGAATATGCATATGAGGTGTCTTTGTTGGCCAGGATGAGTCTTGTGAGTTGCTGTTGTTATTTGTTTTATTTATTTATTTATTTATTTATTTGTTAAATTAATTAATTAATTTGTTTTGGTTTGCCATTTGGTTGTATATGCTGAGGCGTTGATTGTATGTGTACATGTTTGTGGTTCAAATCAATAAAAAAAAAAGGTTGACACTAAAGTTCAGCCTGCAGAAGGGTTTGATGATGCAAACTATCAAAGGTTATGGATTTTCTTCCTGCACCTTTGTGATCTACCTTGGCATTATTTTCTTTAAGGCACATTTGATTAAGTCTCGTTTCTTTCATTTTTTTTCTGTCCTGTCTTTCAGCGTGTGACTCCAGATATGACCAAGTTCCTTGAGAAGTTGAGGACTCGGGTTCACGTTGGAGTGGTTGGGGGTTCAGACCTTAGCAAGATCAAGGAGCAGCTGGGAGATGATGGTGAGACACACACATCTGTCCATCTGGTTTAGACCAACAAAATATTTACTTTTTAAGTGCGTAGTTAGTTTGACTCTGTTGTTCTGTTTGTCTGGGTGCAGTGCTCCAGAAAGTGGACTATGTGTTTGCTGAGAATGGTCTTGTGGCCTATAAAAATGGACAGTTACTCTCAGTTCAGGTAGGATTGATGCAATGTGTCCAAACCACACCTTTTTGTTTTAAAGCCTTTACTTTCAGTCTTTTTTGACAGATGAAGATGATTTGCCTTCTCAATCCTGGTTTTGTGAACAAAAAAAAAAAATCAAAAGATATCCTGAATATGATGACATTACCTCATGTGACATGCCAGGGGAGTTTACTTAGTCTGCTTGCTGTTGTCAGTCCATCCAGGCCCATATGGGAGAAGAGCTACTGCAAGATTTCATCAACTTCTGTCTCAATTACATGGCTAAGATCAAACTGCCTAAGAAGAGGTATGGACATATGAGAGCCATCTTCACATGATCAGTATTTGCTAGTGTTTTTTGGATAATTGTTCTGTAGTTGTGGAACAGATGGAATGGTCATACAGATGTACTGGAAGTTCTGTAGCATCTAAATGTATAGAATACTAATGGATAGCAGTGACCTGCTTTAGCCTTATGGAAATTAAACTGTAATGTGTAATGTTTTACAGGGGGACATTTATTGAATTCCGTAATGGTATGTTGAACGTCTCCCCTGTTGGACGCAGCTGTACGCAGGAAGAGAGGGAAGAATTCTACGAGCTAGATCAGGTAGCGCACATGCATTCACACTGAGTAAGAAGTGTTTATCTCTTATCTGAAGCAGAGTGGAATTTATGTTTTTGTATTAACAAAGTATCAAATGACTATGTGATATGTGGAAGAGGTAACCCACAGAGCATGTTAGCATCTTTCAGTGCATTGTTTTGGTTTTATTGCACACACGCCACTCATAACAGAAGATAGACACAGTTAGAGACCAGCAGGTGAGCACAGTCAAACGTTTAGCAGCTAAAGAGCCAGATGTTTTTCTTAGGAGATAGTGGAGACCAAAACAGGCAAGAGTGAATATTGAGCAGATGTTCGTCCAATGGCCAGAAACTGGGGAGGCCACTGAAGTTCACCGAACTCACTGTCATGTTCATGAAACCAGTTTGAGACGACTGAGTGGTTATCTGAGTTAACGTAGCCTTCCAGTCAGCCCCAACCAGTCTGACCATTCTCTTCTGACCTCTCTCATCAACAGGGTGTTTCCATCCTCAGAGCTGCTGCTTCAGTGGATGCTTTGCTTTTGTTTGCTTCTTGTTTTTGGCTCCATTCTCAAAGTGTGAATCCAGCCCATCTGGCACCAACAATCAACGTTTGTGTCACGGTCAAAGTCACTGAGATCACATTTGTTAATTCTGACGTTTGATGTGAACATTAACTGAAGCTCCTTTATACATTTCAATGCTGTCACACGATTGGCTGATTGGATAACTGCCTGAATAAGCAGGTGCACAGGTGTTCCTATTAAAGTGCTCAGTGAGTGTATATGTCATGCACAGAGTGTGACACATGTAAAATGATATTTTTCTATGATCTTCCTGTTTGACTGAAGCAGTGACACATATATATTATTTCAAATAATGTTCAGCACAAAAGATTGAAAATCGACAGAAAATGAGGCTCCACCTCAGGGCTGTGATTATTTTGTCTGTGTTTTTTTTTTTTTTGCTCTTAACAGAAAGAGAAAATCAGAGAGACATTTGTGTCTGTATTAAAGGAAGAGTTCAAAGGAAAAGGGCTTTCGTTTTCAATTGGTAAGTCAACAACGCTCATGACAGTTTTTCAGCGTTTGTATTTTCAGCCAATCTGTTTATGAAAGCAACAACAGCCTGTATGCTTGAGGTAGCTGAAATTATAAATCTTTATGGAACACATGAGTGCACATGAAGTTGCCCTAAAACATAATCTAACTTCAGCCTTAGACAGGATGAAATATCAGGTCACTTGTGGCTTCCTTCTCAGTGTGCTATGGATTTTCTGTATCATATCCGTGTTTCCCTGCAGGAGGGCAGATCAGCTTTGATGTATTTCCTGATGGGTGGGATAAGAGGTACTGTCTGGGGATTGTTGAGAAGGACAACTACTCAACCATTCACTTCTTTGGAGACAAGACCAAACCTGTGAGTCTGCTAATTACTGAAGAACAGCACAGAGTCTGGTAGCTTTAGAGCTTACATGGAAATTCTTTAAAAGGTAGAATACCAGTAGAACTGCCCAGTGAAACCAGTAGTAAACAGACTAGGTGTACATACTTGATGCAAAGAAGCCTTTGTTGCAACTACATGTCCGTGGTGTCACCAGCTGTCTGTGTGCAGGTCCACTAGGGAGTGGACATGAGGCTGAAGCCAGCTTAGTCTGGTCAGCGTCAGAGCTGCAGCTGATGTGTTTAGTGGTCAGAAAATTGTAGGTTATGTCAGTTTTACACATTCAATAATGACACCTTTCCCAGGAATGTGTCACTGTAGGTTGAGAAGAACATAACCTGATTCATTCATACAAAGCTTGCCAGAACTCCTTTCATGACTCTTTTTGACAATTCTTTCTGCTTATTGTCGTGGAAGCACAGTGATTTGGAAACTGACTTTTTTTTTGGAAAATACAGTAAATAGAGTAAATTGGTTTGGTCAGACGTAGAGTCTGTCAATCACATTTTGTGCTCCTAATCCTCATGTTTCTTCATGAGCACTTTAACAAGATGATGTGGATCTTGCTGCTATGTAGGAGGCATGTGTCAGTGGCATTCAAAGATTTTTGATATGAACAATAATCTTGGCTCCACTATTTACAGATGGCCGATTTGCAGATTGTCTGAGCTAGTATGAAGAAAGAATTGTTATAACTGCTTACTCAGATATGAAAGATAACCTAGATGCACACATATACCAGTACTTTTAATATGATGTTTGCATTAGTAACCTGTGTCTGAAAGTTTTCTTCTGTTTGTATGTCTGTGTTTTTTTGTGACAGGGTGGAAATGACTATGAGATCTACTGCGACCCTCGGACCATCGGCCATGAAGTCTGTTGTCCAGAGGAAACATGGCAACTTTGTCAGCAGCTTTTCTTGTCATGAGAGAGAAGCAGTAACTGTTACTGTATATTCACCCTATCTGTACATGGCAGAGAACGTAGACTCTTATTAGAAGTCTGAAACATCTGTCAAGATCTTATCTTAAGGTATTTGTGGATGGGTTTAGAATCAAAGCTGTCACGGCTTTAATTGGGACAGTAAAAATAAGGGTTTGAAAATGATTGGTGAACTTTTTAAAATGAGATTCTGGCCTGTGTTATCAGCTTTACCTCGGGATAAACACTGAGCCAAAACAATAATACTATCATTTTTAAAGACTAATATTGCGTCGTTGTTCATCCACATGTAATTCTGACCAATGTTTTTGATCGTGAAAATAAAACTGAACTGGACAGACGTTTTGTTTAGTCTGAAATTGCCCTGGATTTGGCGTTCCTTGTACTGCATGAGACTACCATCTGATTCGGAATCTCTTTTTAACTAACCCAACAGCTTAGTGATGCAAGAGTCACAACAGGACCAAAGCATCCTGTGTGATTAGGTCATTTTACCTTACTTACTGAAACTTGTGAAAATGAGTCTATAAAGTAACACTTTGTACGTTGTATTATTCCTGATACATGGCACAAAACGTGAAAGGAGGATCGAACCTGTTTGAGGATGGTGTTGTAAAAGATGTGAACTGTGTTATGGACTTTTCTGTACAAGGCTGTCTATGTATAAAGGAAAATAATACACAGAGAGGGCTGATGTCTAAATTCTAGAAACACTACAGATTCTAAACGGTATAAAATAAAATAGATAAATAATCGGGCAAAAGGCAATTTAAAGCAGCATGCTCAGCTGAATGAGCAATAGAGCAGCTGTATGTGCAACACCAGTTACATGAGGTAGTCTGTGATTTTCGGTTTCTGTAGGCTCCTGACAGCTGTTTAGGAGTCTGATGGCAGTTGGGAAGAAAGAGTTTGTTAGTCTGGAAGTCCTGCATTTCACACTTCTGTACCTCCGGCCTGAGGGTAGAGGTGTGAACAGTCCATGTTGGGTGTGAGTGGGGCCCTTAAAGATGGAGGCAGCTCTCCTGTGGACTCTGCAGTGATAGATGCTCTGCAGAGATAGCAGTGGAGCCCTGGTTATCTTCTCAGCAGTCTTCACCACTCTCTGCAGGCATTTGCAGTCCGTAACAGTAGTGCTGCTGTACCACACGGTGATGCAGCTGGTCAACAGTGGCGGTTTTTGGCACAAGCGAACCGGGCAGCCACCCGGGGCGGCATCACATGGGGGGGTGGCACAACCACGTGAAAAAAAAAAATCATCTGCGCCGCTAAGCGGTTTCAGAGGGGGTCTCGCCCAGGGAGTAATTCAATGTAGAACCACCACTGCTGGTCAAGATACTCTCGACAATGCAGCTGTAGAAGTTGCTGAGTATCTTAGGCGGCATGCCAAACTTCCTCAGCCTCCTCAAGAAGTACAGCTGCTGCTGGGCCTTCTTGACCAGCTTTGATTGTCCAGGTGAGATCCCCGCTGATGTGGACGCCCAGATATTTGAAGATGCTCGCCCTCTCCACTTCAAGCTCCCGGATGAACAGTGGCTGATGAGGCCTCCTCTCCTTCCTCATGTCCACTATCATCTCCTTCATCTTGTCTGAGTTGAGGGTGAGGTTGTGGTCCACGCACCATGACACCAGACTGGTCACCTCCCTCCTGTAGGCTGCTTCGTCCCCGCCAGTGATGCTTCCTATCACTGCGGTGTCATCCGCATACGTTCTCTTTGTTTTTGTGATTGAATTGGTTGCTTCAGTGCCCACCCCATGTTTCTGCAGACTGGTGCAGCTTCCAGTATACAGATTGTGAGCTCCCATTGCACTGATTTAGTGTGTTTGTAGACCACTGTAAGGTAGTAGATGCTGTAAGATGGTTCATACGTGTGAGACTTTTAATGTGTCACTGAATGTCAACCTGTTCCCTCATGCTTAAATCCATGTTAGTTCTATTCTATAGTTCTATTTATTCTATCTACCCTTTTGTTTTGAACCTTTTTGATTTTGTTAGTATTTCCTGTTTTATTTTAAGTTAACTTGTTCTACTTCCTGTCTTTGTCTAGTTTCCTGCCTTTTGCGATTGTCTGCCCCGCCCTAATTGGTGTCATCTGTTGCCCGATACCTCATGTATTTAAGTCTCGTTGTTTCCGTGTCCTTGTCAGTTCATCTGTGTCTGTACCCGAGTCTTTACCTGTGTTGGTTCCCCTTGTTGATTCCTGTGTTCATTCCCGTGTGTGCTTCTGCCTTGCATCCCCTGCCTTGTCAAGTCTCTGCTCTTCAGGTGGGTGCCCCACCTGAAGAGCAGCTCCTTTATCACACACTGCAGTGTCCCACAGAGGGTGTAACCCATATAGCTGAGTAGCAAGGAAAGTATGTTATGATTAGTGGGGGTTAAATGCTTCAACTACCATTGAGTCATTTTTTTGAGCAGCATTTTCATCCAATACTCAAAAACTGAGTGACTCGCACTGTCAGTGGGCAATGGTTTGGGTATTCCTTACGTGGGTTATTTTGTCTGTTCCCTGCGAAAAAACAGGTTAACTCACATTGTTTGAGTTGGTCAGTTTGAGGTGTACCTGTGCATGTATTTTAAGGCCTACCATCAAACTCAGTGCATCTTTGCTCGACGTCATGGGAAAATCAAATAAATCAGCCAAAACCTCAGAAAAACCTCCACAAGTCTGGTTCAAAAGACCTGCAGGTACCAAATTCATCTGTGCAAACAATAGTACACAAGACACATTCTGTCTCCTAGAGATGAATGTACTTTGGTTTGAAAAGTGAAAACCAATCCCAGAACAACAGCACAGGACCTTGTGAAGATGCCTGAGGAAATGGGTACGAAGTACAAAACAGATGGCATCACGAGGAACGAAAATTGTGTGGATATTTACATCTCAAGACATTAGCCAGGAAGTTAAAGCTTGGCTGCAAATGGGTCTTCCAAATGGAATTGTTGTTGGTTTTGAGACCAAGCACAGTTGTGTCATCTGCAAACTTAATGATGCAATTAGATGGAAAAGCGGGGCAACAGTCAAGTGTGTATAGTGTGTGGAGCAGGGGACTGAGCACACAACCCTGGGGGGCTCCAGTGTTCACAGATATATTGGAAGAGATGTGCTCACCTACTTTAACACTGTAAGCGGTTGGTTAGGAAGTTCAAAGTCCAGTTGCATAAAGTAGTGCTCAGTCCAAGATTGTACATTTTCAGTCTGAGTTTGCTCGGGAAGATTGTATTAAAAGCCAAACTGTAGTCAACAAAAAGAGGCCTTGCATTAGTGTTTTTGTGCTCCACATGTACCAATAATTTGTGGAGCACAATGGTGATGGCATCCGCTGTTGATCTGTTCTCTTTATACTTTTTATATTGTAAATAATCTAATTTGCGCAAATTTTTATGCCTCTGTGCTGGTGATAGCCAAGGCCGGAGGCATTATGGTTTTGGGTTGTCCGTCCCGGATTTTTCAAGAACGCTTTGAGGTCTCTCTGTCAAACTTTGCACAAGTGTTGACTATGACTTAAGGCAGATCTGAAAGGAGTTTGGAGGTCAAAGGGCAAGGTCACTATGACCATATTTATGTTTTGCATGGTAATGCGATATCGTAAGAACCATTTGAGAGATGCTTTCAAACTTTGCACAAATGCCAATGCAGTCAGAGGTCAAAGGTTACAGTTGCTGTGATCATACATTTAATTTCATGCAGGCAAACATAATATCTGAAGAATACTTTGAACGATGTTCAAGATGGAGTAGAGTTTGAGGTCAAGGTCAAGGTCACTATGGTGTTTTGCTTGGCAATGCGATAACTTAAGAACCCTTTGAGGGATTGTCTTCAAACTGCAAAAATTTTAACTGTGATTCAAGGATGAACTGATTAGATTGTGGAGGTCAGAGGTCAAAGGTCAATGTCGCTGTGACCGTAATGCAAATGTTGAGCTTCAGAATATGTTAGGCCACTGAGATCTTCCTGCAACATGCTGGGTCTGAAGTCACTTTAAACCCTTTCGGACACTTTAACAGTCCATTTATTGATAGATATTTTTCACCAATGAATACAGAACAGACACAGTACATACACACCACAGGCTACAGTGAAATGTACAAGAGGGGGAGGAGATCTACACACTTCCAGCTCATTAGATTTAGTCAGTGCTGTCAAATGGTGACATTTCTCTTCACGCACAAGTTGAACCTTTTTACATAATTATATCTGCATGTCAGAACACCTGCCAGAGCCAATGAAAATTCAGTTTTTCCCACTTAGTGTAGCTGTATAAAATACACTGCTCCACAGATTACAGAATACAGAAACTTTTTTGAATGTGCTAACAGCAGAAACAAGACTAAATCTTTATCTCTTTTTCCTGATTTGGTTGTACAAATGTCCAGTGTATACATGATTTCCAAGACATTGTTCTTAAAAGCCACAGTTACAAAGTAGACTACATTGTAATATCTGTGCTAAAATAATTGGTCAATTTCTTTCTTCAGTCCCACAGGTAGTCCTCACTGTTCAGCAGTGATGAGCTTTAGGAAGCACTACTCAGTTAGCATGTGTCTGAAATATAATCAGTGCTCTCTTTACCACCTATCCACCTACAGTACCAGATTACAGGGAGCCAGTCATGTTCACCTGGAGTTGTGGTAGTTTTTCTTTGTCAGCTTTAAGTACAGTAACATGACAGTGTGCTCCAATAGGTCCACTCTTAGATTTCACACAGTCAAACAGTGTATATGCTTGTTGAAATATGGAATGCACTTACAGAAATCCCATATAACAAACTGAGATGTTTTTAATTGCTTTGTGTATTTTCCCAGAGTTCTGCTTGTTGGTAATTCATCTGTGGAAATCCCCTGAAAGACATGAGCTAGAGATTTTGAGCTCTTAAAGTAACACAGAAGTCAAAGATAGTCTACATAACATTTGAAACATCAGTTATTTCACAAGCTTCAAAAGATTTCATAATTTACACATTCTCATCTGAAGGATTTAGGCAGTGTGAGGATAAATATTATTACATTAATGTGGATATCAGGTCCTTGTAGAATGTTATAAAGTACACTGAAACAAAAACAATATAAGAAATGACTTTAACATAATATATTGCACAGAAAGACAAAAGAAAATACTGTATATTTGGCTCACATTGTTCTGGTTAATTCTGGTTAATCCCTGATAATAACTGATATAAAACTGGATCAAGGAATTATTTGTAATTTACCTGATCTCAATTCAGACTGTAAATCTGTGACATATTCCCTTCCTGTTATACTTTTCCTTTATCTCCATCATAGCTGAGAGAATAATTGTATTTTTTAAAAAGTGCCTTTGGGGAATCCACATTTTGTAATTTTATACTGCTTTTCTTTTTAATTTGAACTAAGTTAATATATTTTATTCTACCTCTCAAAACCTTACCCTTAGTGATGGATTTTTGTTTTATGGAGTGATATGGTTTTGAAGGAAGGATAAGTTACAAAGGAAGAAATGAAGACTTGAGTGCAAGATATTGGACTTCATGGAAGTCCAAATCAGGTTTCGAGTATTTAGGCTGCAAAATAATAATGTTTTTTCCCCTAACAGCAGTTCTCTAGCTTAATTTCTGTTCCTCCACTGGTCTGACCCAGAACTAATGACCATGGATAGTGACTTGAATTGTGTTACTACTGAGTTATAGTGCTGAACTACTGGACCCACACACCTACCTTGGTCCAGACTGTGGAATAGGCACACTATGTCGAGATGTGATGTTACTGACCGGAGGTCAGTTTTTCATTGAAAGTTTCTGCTGCTTACAGTGTGCCTTAAGTAAAAAGGACTGCGGGTCCTACAAAGAAACACCTATTATTACCAGTATTCTAATGCATACCGTCTTACACTAAAGAAGGAGAGATACTGGATGTAAATAAATCATTCAGGAAATCTTCCATAATGTTGCAAATTATTTTTAGATTTGGTTGAAGAGGTAAAGTGAAGGATAAGATCAATATGGACACAAGTGAAGCTTTGTCCAATGAGTATATTCTACTCTGAAAATGTAAGTGTTTCATCAGATTCTCCTTTCATGAAAGCCTGTGTCACATTATTTCAGGTTGGTTTCATTTAACTGTCCATCTCACAGCTGCAATAGTGCATCCCTTAAACAAAATACAAATGTCATTATTTGAGCCCACCTAAAGACAACATTCAAGTATAAAAAAGCAGCATATCTGGCCTCGTGCAAAAAAAGAAGAAATCTAAACAATGTCAAATTAAAACACAGGAATGTTGCCTTTCTATGTCTTTGTCAAAAAGACAAACTGATAAACAGCCACTGAGGTTTCTCCCTAATTCACTGTGAAGAAGGAATGATCTTAACTACAGTTGTCTGCTAGAAAAGAAAGGATAAAATCCAACCTAAATCCTTAACTTGTTACAGTCTTTCTCCACTTTCCTCCAGGTGGGTTCAGGGCTCACTTATTTCCCAGTCAGGCTGTAGTACAGGCATCCTCATTCCAAGTCTGGGTCCTTGCCATAGTCCATGCCACTGGATGAGCGGCTGCTGAGGTCAGCCACACCCGACTCCAGGTCACTGCAGGTGGAGAGGTCATCGGGGTCATGACTCTTGAGCTGTGTGTGTGGCTCTATCGGCAGGGTGAGAGCAGGGTCCTTTGTCTGGGGGTTCTGATAGGCTGATTTAGAGTCAACTGCATGACCGTTGTCCTGTGCAGGGCTGGTGATTGGGTCTGTGTAAGTGGTGGGCAGGTCCAGCCCACAGTGTCTCTGCTGCATGTGGCTAGTCCCCTTCCTTGGAACCTCAATCTTCTCCCATGTGATTGGCTTCCCCGTCAGGGCTGAGATCCTCTGCAGAGATGAGAGAAGAACAAGATATACATTTGCCTTACTTAGCTGAGAGGTCTTCCATTTATTTATTAGCAGTGTTACCAAACTCTTGTCTCAGTAGGCCAGTGACAAAATAAAGGAAAAATGAACATAAAGTGTCTTAGTAAGGCATCCTACAGAGCTGAAATGTTTTCTGAATCAATGAACTCATTGTGACAAAAGTTTGTATGACTGCAACCACAACCTCAACTGTGACCTGCAATTCAGAAGTCTGTTCCTCTGTATTTCTCAAAATATGATAAACCAGTCACAGATCTATATCTCCACAAGTCTTTGTACTGTATATACAATCTTTTCTTTTTGGCTTAGTGTGGGTTTGAAAGTCACCAAAACAAGCAGAATAGTGTGTGTGATTTTTTTCAGATTTTTTTGACACTTTGACTGTTGTGTTTTAAGTTAAAAACATTGTTTTACACCAGGCTAGTTAACTGTGCTTTCTGAAATGCCCCACTGGAATAACACTTTCCAATCTTTGTGCTGCACTCAACGTGAGACTTGCATTGTGTCAAGGGCCTGCACGTCTGACTTGCATCGCCTTGACAGACCACCCGGTACATACCACACGGCATGGGGGCTTAAACCCCATTAATACCTACCTGCATATGTATTTAAAGTTACATCTACTAAAAAGTACTCTCACAAACTGGAAGTATTAGTGAAGACAGTAGTTTCTGTTGTGTATTTGTAACAAACAACGTATTTACCACCCTCAGACCTCTGAAATTCTGTCACACTTATGATAGTGTCAGTATTAGTATACATCAGTTGTGTTTCCCATCCAGAAACAGGGTCACTCCAGAGCAAGGGCGTAATTTACAGGAGGGACACAGGGAATATGTCCCCTGCATTTTTCAGAAAGCAATATTGGCTCTCCTGACTTTTTACAGTCTGAAAAGGTAAGTTATATTTAATTTTTAAAAAATCAGAATAAAATGCTGGCACAAGAACCACATGGAAACTGCGCCTGCTCAAGCTCCCAGTCCCCTTCCAACTCCCCCCAACTCTCCTCTCCTCTCTCATTCTCATTCAAACCGGACTCCATAGTTTCCCCTGGGTCCCAGGCTAATCTGTAAATGTATAGCTGCATGTCATCATTCAACAGCTGCTCTCTTTGTAGACAACTGGCAAACTTTCTGGAGAAGACTTGGTCTGATAGAATGATCCAGAAATCTGGATGAGTTTATTAGCAGGACCATAAATCCTGTCGAATGAAGAGTATAAAGTCCTGCTGCATGTGCTAAACTGACTGCTTTTTCTCATGTACTGAATTTATTTTTCAGTTAAAATTTTTGTTTGGATATGGGCACAAATGGGACCAGGGAGGGGACATTGAAGTTTCATTTGGGAGTGATGGATGTTGAACTGGGGTTATGGTGGTGTCATAACAGAGGGTGTCTTTGTGTGTTGTATGCCTTGTCTGGAGCCCGGGTGGTGGTGGTGGTGGACGGCTCCTCCTGGCGGTACCTCCTGGTGATTAGTTAGCTCCTCCTCCAGCTGCTGGGACTCCTCCCTCACGGCAGACAGGAAGTCAGCAGGAGACTGGCGAGGAGGCATTGATTTCTCCATGTAGTTATAGAGACGTTTCCACATTCTGAACAGGAAGAACAAGAAGAGACAAAGAGAAAGGGGTTATTATATATATATATATATATATATGAATACTTTCCATACCCACTGTATATTACCTATATATATATATATATGGAAAGTATTCAGACCCCCTTACATTTTTCACTCTTTGTTATATTGCAGCCATTAGCTAAAATCATTTAAGTTCATTTTTTCCTCATTAATGTACACCCAGCACCCCATATTGACAGAGAAACACGAAATTGTTGAAATTTTTGCAGATTTATTAAAAAAGAAAAACTGAAATATCACACGGCCACTGTATAAATAATATAACCCCTAATACTATAACTATAAGTCTTAAAAGCCCTGACATGTCTTCTGTTTTCATTAGGAGGAAAGAAAACATGGATATCTGGATAACTACAGTAAACTTTTGGAGGCAATTTAATACTATTTAATCTAATACAATAATAATTTCTGGAGAGATGTTTATATTTTAAATATATTCTAAAAACAAAGAGCAACCATATTTGTTTTCTTACATATTGCTACATAAATACATATTTACACTTCTGAACCAAGAATACCGTCACCTTTCTGTGATAGAATATTGTTGAATATTGATTGTCAGTGGATGCTTGCGGCAGTGACTCACTTGAAGCAGTACGGGGTGGTGTTGGGTCTCAGGACACCCTGACTCTGGCTCAGCTCAGACTTATACAGGGGGTTTGTGTACTTGGCTCTGTCCTTCCAAAGATGAGGCCACAGAGAGTGACTCTGCTCACGAAGCCTGCATTCAAACACACCAACCAACAATACAGTCAAGAAATGTACGATTCTGCACTGAGAAAGAAAAAGAGTCTAGAGAAACTAATGCTGGTTTCAGCACTGGATCCTTGGTTTGTATGATGAGGGAGCTAACAGTAAATCTAGATTTGAATTTGAGTCTGGATCAAAAGCCGCTGGGCTATAGGTTTATGTGCATACATACTCTCAGCCTAAATCACTGTGAGGTTGTGCGACCTGTTTGCTTCTCTTTATCCTATTTGCCAAAATGAAAAGAACTTCACTATTCTCATATCAGCTGACAGACATCCAGACCCACAGATTCAGGACAGGGCAAGTGCAATGCCAGTAAAGTAAATCCTTATGTTACTGCAGTGTAACTGAAAAATCCTCATTGCGAGGCCCGTAGATGTGATGCCTTTTGACGATTTATGGTTATAATCTGTGGTGATTTTACTAAGCCCTTGACAAATAAAAAAAAAGAGCTATGCATACATGTATGTATATATATTCTATAGCCTATGTGCATGCATGTGTATGTTTGATGTGTTTGTGTATGGAGTGGAAAACATATACAACATTTCAACTTTTTGTTCTCTTGATCTGTGAAATAATAATATATCAACATTTACATTTACAAACCATTTGGTTCAGAAAATTAGTAAAAACCATACTTACCATGCTTAGCAGTAACACCTTTGATTTAAACCTGCAATAATAGATTTTTTGTGGCCACCTGGTGGC
The DNA here is from genome assembly GCA_037833715.1 of Toxotes lorentzi. Lineage (NCBI taxonomy): Eukaryota > Metazoa > Chordata > Actinopteri > Toxotidae > Toxotes > Toxotes lorentzi. The sequence goes on from JBBMJY010000020.1 coordinate 26,460,785, forward strand.
AGCAGAAATAAAATGTGACACAGCACTGACATTTCATCACCTTTTAAATCAATATGGCACACTTGTTAGCAAACTCTTGCTTATTTACAAATCAAGCAGGAATAGAGCAACATAGGCTTTCATTTGAGTCATGTTTCTGGCCACCTGGCAGATAATAAAAGCAATATTCCCTCTCTTTTAGCTGTTTTTGGCCTCCACTGTGGTCACTCCTGAGGGAAATATCAGGCTCTTTAGCTCTAAATGCCTCCCTGTGTTCACCAGCAGGTTGCTGGTTGTATCTGTCTGCATCTGTATTTGGAGCTGAGCAGGTAGTGTGCGGTGGGTTATTAGAGCTTTTTCACTGAAAACAGCTGCCTGCTGCTGCTGAAAACGATGTTATGAAAGTGAGAATGAACCTAAACAGTAATTGTACAGGTCCAGATAGATAAACAATAAGCTGAAACTGTCTAAACCTGAAACTCTGTATTGCAAATTTGGTAACAATTCTCTGTAGGTTCATCACTACAAGTTTCTTTAGTCTTTAGAGTCTATGTCAGTCCTACCTCATATCCCTGCGTTCCCTCTGGCAATTGCCCAGGAAGGTCCCATAGTGACAGGAGTAGACGTGTGTGCGTATGGCGATGAGGAAGTGCTCGTTGAACTCAAAGGCACATGGGAACTGTTCTGACAGCTGCCACACACACTCCAGGAACTGATCAATGACAGGGGACACCTCTTTAGGATCTCCATCTAGGTGGGCGTACCTGCAGGTACAGAGCTCTCTCTTTACTGTCCGTTCCAATACACACTATTAACAAAATACAGTAGTTTGACTTCAATAAAATTCAGGTTTTTTGATTGGCTGTTATCTCTTTGAAGGAATTCTTTATATATTTATGTATGTATGCATGTACGTATGTGTGTGTATATATATATATATATATATATATATATATAGAGAGAGAGAGAGAGAGAGAGAGAGAGAGGGAGAGAGAGAGAGAGAAGAAATTTTTATTTTATCCAATGCCTGAAACTTGTTTCACTATAGTGTTCCAGTAAAAGTCTGATTTTAACTGGTTTGACCCATTTGAAAAAAACAGTTAAAACCACTAACTTATGTCTTATCATAATATCAACAGATACAAACTTCAGATTGGAAACAACTGTGTATATCAACCTCCTAGTTTTACTCTTAAAGGTACATCTGCTATCATAAAATGCAACATTTAGTGAAAAATATGAAACTACAAGATTCAACTGTTGGAGAACAGGTTGGACCTGTCTTACAAAATAAAATGCTATTGTTTTATTTTGTTATTGTAATGACATTACATTATTGTGAGCAGTATTGAAGTCAGACAAAGTTACTGACCTGTGGGAGAATTTGTGTCCAAAGGAAACCCAGTCTCTCTCTATCAGCACCTACAAGAGAAGAGGCAAAGAGGAGTAAATACAAATAATAAGGGCAGGACAAAGAAAGAAGGGAGGAAAATTTGTAGAGAGGAAAAGGAGTGTGTGTGTGTGTGTGTGTGTGTGTGTGTGTGTGTGTGTGTGTGTGTGTGTGTGTGTATTTGTGTTACCATGAGTCCTTTGATGGTTCTGTAATAGGGGTCCAGGAGTATAGTGGCTACAGAGCAGGCCTGGGTTGTCCTGTCCCAGCCATCTGAACAGTGGACCAACACACTGACACCTTCATCAGCCACCATCTGGAAACACAGAGCAGTTAAATGACAGCAGTCTCCTAACCAGGCACTGAGAACAAAAACAGCTCTGTTGGACATTGAGCATTTTATTGCGCTAGAAAGTTATCACAGAGGCACACATTTTATCTTTCATTGCAACAATTGTAAGGTTATCAGTGGAAACACAATGTTCCAGTTGCAAAGTAATACTGACATGAGGCACATATTTACCAGATGTTTAAATCCAAAGGCATCTTTGTTGCACTTGCATCTTCCTTACACCTGCCTTTTATTTTCACATGGGTCATATTATAATAGCCCAAGTGGACAGTTTCAGAATTTTAAATGTTTATGTTTGCTGTAGGGGTGTGTGTGTGTGTGAACATACCCTTGCTATGAAAACTCCAGCATCCAGTATGGCTTTTATGTGTTTGAGCCAACCAGAGTTCTCCAAGCCCCACAGAAAGTCAGTCATGGATGGAGATCGCATTTCACCCACTGCAGGCAAAAAAAAACATTCTGTCAGAGGAAGTCTTTACTGATGGCAGCTCTACGTGATAACTCGAATATTTCCTTCTCTTCGCTCTGTTGTTCCTCCGTCCTGATTCCAATGTCCATGAAAATGTCCTCATTCCGATGATTTAAAACTAAAACTGGTCCTATAATGTTTAGCCATAAGACACCAACTTCTTCTGTTCTGCTCTCTGTTTGAGTGCATGTATATGTACTGCAATGCCTCCTCCTTGTCATTCAAAAGCAGGAGTTGCCGAGCACGAACTTTCGCTCAGAGTTAAAGACGAGTACATGTAAGTGCTTCTTCTGTTGCAACTTGTCTTCAGCGATGCTGCCTTGGACAGTATTTTGTTTTATCAAGTTTTTGATACTATATACATAATATATTTTCTGTTTATTTATTTTGCTGCAAATTGGATGTAAAGTGACTTAAATGATAGCTTGCATAGCTGTACGGAGTATTGTTCCTAATGTGTTTTCGCATTTTGTGCTTTGTTGCAGCATTACAGTAAATTTGTGGATCTCTGTTAAACATCCAAGTTAGAAAGTTTACTGGAGGACTTCACACAGTTAACTGCCTAGCTTTGAAAAAGGATTACTCATCATGAGGGCAGTATACACACTCCCTCTTACCGTCGATGATTTTCTGCTGGCTGCTCCTCATCACATGAATGTTTTCAATGCCAATGAATTGCAGCTTGATGTTGGTGTAGTGGTCCTCGTTTTCATAGCCTTTACCTGCTGCTCGATTTGCCATGGCGTTCAGCTGGACACACACACACACACATGCGGTACTGTATGTGTGAATGTTATCACTCAATGTATATTTGTATTATTCACCGTGGCTACCCTTGGGTGTATCTGTGCGTGAATGTGTGTGGGGGTGTGAGTTACCTTGGGCCTGGTATCCACCACGTAGATGTAGTCACTGCCAGGATTGGACTTCATCACAGCCTGAAGCATCATCTCATCCTCCTGACAGCGTCCACTAAAGCCTGACAGTGGCTGACTACACCGGCACACTGCTGCCTGAAGGGCAATAAAACATAATTGAGTTATTGTTATCATAATCATTAATAAAATCATAATTATCTTTCTGTGTGTGTGCTTGCGTGTCACACTGACCAGTGTGTCCTGGTGGAAGTAGGACAGTACAGGAAATCTACCCCGACTCCTGAACCTTGAGCTGCCCACAATGATGGCAGGTGTGGCTGACTTTGGAACAAACAGCTCTGAGGGGTACGTATCACAGAACTGGGTGGATACATATAAGAAGTACATTTTTTAAAATATCACAAATTTTTCATCTTTTTAAAAATGTCCTTAAACAGATGGGCACTGTAGTCTTTAGCAAACATTATTCAACAGGTGTAAATGTTGTTCACTAACTGTAATCTAAATGCTGGTCTTCTAACATTGTCCATTGCCATCCCTGTTTGTATCATGTTTTATATG